>CXYZ01003098.1:2293737-2416322 GCA_900006705.1 Sonneratia caseolaris
AACATACTTTACAATGGAAAACCGAGAACGGTTGAGCTTGTGTGAGTCAGCGGTGCCAGTTGAAGAGCTGCTGCCTCACTGATTGACAGGAGAACACATCTTAGGATCATGAAAGTTCCTGTTGTTATTTCTGGTCTGTTCTCAAGCTACAATATCACTATCTCAATCCTCGACATGCTGCCATAACTGGAGTCTATAATGGACCATCCAAAACTTCGATCATGCACTTAGTTGCCCATCAAACTATACGATTCAAAGAAATACAGGTAAATATAATACCATGCCTTCATCTAGAACACGCTTTTAGATCAGTTAAAGATGGTCCAATTGAGCTGAGGGGCATCTGACTCCCCAAAGAACTAATGTTTCCCTTTTAAATTACATGTAAAACTTTTTATTCTAATGTTGAAGTTGCTCGATGATGATAGTTTAACACCTCTAGGTCGTATGCATTTTTTTTTTTTGGCTGGAAAAACTCCTGCCTTGGATACTCGATTTGATGATCAGCGCTGTGCCTTAAGACGAGAGAAAGCCTTTATTTCAACAAGACATACATGCCAAGGTCCAAAACAACTAAATTACATGAAGAGGACCAAGCGATCTAACAGCACTATCAGACTTTTAAAATGTAAAGTGGACATGAACTGAGAGTGCTTCATAGAGTATCTTGCTCGCTTCCATTTCCTGAATTACGAGTCACTAGTGCTTCGCTGCTTTTCCTTTCTTTGTCCATATTATTGTGGGATTCCACGTGCTGAGACCGACTTCCAACCTAATAATTGATCGTGCGTTCTTACCTATCAAACGAGTGGACGACAAAGGAAAGATAAACGAAGTCTTGTATTTCTGTCTGCTTGCCTATGAGCCAAAATCGATGTCAATTTATTTGGACCATTGCTTCCTCTGGGAATATTCCCTATTCGTCTCTCTAGGGTTGAAAATTCTAAGTCCTCACGGTCGGAATCATTGCAAAGAGCATCTTCTTGGTTTAAAGCACGACGAAGACGAAAGGACACGGCTCGTGTTTATCTATTGGATGATCAACTCTGCTTATTTTGCCCGAGACCTTAGTTGGAGCTTGAATGTATTCTTATTTAACATGATGCGAACATCAGTCGCTTGTGTCATCTGTTTACGGAACTCCTAAATTTTCGAAAATAATAGACGGCCCTCCCGAGTTTGGCTTCCACCGCATATGATTGATCGCTCAGGGATTTGAACAGAATTTGGGTACATGTACATCAGATAAGGATCCTCAGCGTAACCCCATTGGTAAAAATCGAACACGAGCAAGCTAGTTCACCTTCAGGGGAGGCACTTGATACGGCCTGCTATTATTCCAAATGGCCTAATTAAGATGTGCTAGCTGAACATATGCATCTCTGGCGATCGGGTTGAAGGTTCTGGAAACAAATCAGACGATCGACGGTCATCTTAGCTACAAATATTACTGCGGATCCACTGCCTTTTCTTCCTTTCGATGAGTAATGTTTCATCTTATTGTTTCCCATGGAAAAACTGTGATAGGGTTTGCACTATATGAAGAACCAGGTTGTACTTTATGTCTACATAAATTATTACTCCACCTGGGCCAATACCTCAGTGCTGAGGCTGATATCTCCCTTGCTGACCGAATTTTCGATGCAATTGTCACTTTGCCCGACCCATGCGGCAGTTGATGGAACCAGCTTAGGTAAAAAAATGAAGTCAAATTGATTGGACATCTGCTGTCTCGGGGTCTAGGAGTGGTCCATCTTTGAACCGGTAAATTCTATGCTATGGGATTGGAATATTATCGCAAAGCTTACTGAAGCTGCCCGGTAAGATGGTTCATTTTACAGCTCGACAGATACCAAAATATCATCGCTCACTTTACAGTTCGGTCTCGAACCACTAAAATCTTCTGTCCGCACAACCTGTCGGGGTCCCGTGACGGGACACAACTCGAACAGACGAACCATATCCGAGGAATTAAAAAGCCTTAACAGTACGGTTGAGGATCCAGTACTGTTACGGCCCACATCGCGTTAAGAAAAAAAACGCTGGATGTTGCAGGCACAGTGACGTCAAGTAACGGCCGGAGCACGAAAATTAACGGCTACACTGTCACTTATTATCACAAATAGAAGTGGGGCAATAACGTCCCTAACGCCGAACAGCCGTTATTTCCATTTTATCACCGTTATTCATATGATATAATGTAGAAATGTATTGGATTTATAAAAGTGTAGGGCCATTTTTGAAATTTTTAAGCAAACAAGTGGTGTAAAATTTTCTCTTTTATCTTAGGATTCCTTTTATCAGGTATGTGGGTATATTTCTTAATAGAGATACTACCACGACCAGTCGGAAGAGTTGGGGTTGAAGATGATCAACATCTTACAAGCCAACCGAAGATTTGACTTTGTTCTCATCAGCCCGAAACTAATTTCTTTTCCTGATTTCACGCGATCTTATTGCAGACTAAATTGGGATATTTCTCTGTAGGAGAATTGGGGAAACTTCAAAACGTTTAGTTAAAATAGGTCTACAAAGGATGAGAGTGTTGAGAAAGCATGAGAGTGACTATTGTGAGCAAGCTTCATAGGAGAGTCCTCAAGAAAAAAGTTCGAGAAATCGTGTTGGAGGCTCCTTTTCTAAGCGGACAATCTCTGTGGTGGTGGCGGCTCAGCCGGAGTCTGGGCCTTGCATGTGGTGGCCGTGCATTCCAAGGGCAAATGCATGTAGTTAGACGCTCACTTTCGGTCAATCAGTCCGGCCCCAGTGAACTCGGGTTTCCAAGTTGTCTTCGGAACTAATTTCCGCCCCTTTCACTGTCATTCATCAGTCTCATAATTTGTCATAGGACGAAAGGCAGCAGTTGTCCTGATCTGTCTATTTAAAACTCAATTGCTTGAATTTATCAGATTCATGTTCAAATAGACGGCTTAACGAGCAAAAATTCTCGTATTTCAAGCAGGGTGAAGGTCACTCTGGACTGGATCTGACTAGAGACCTCTGTAAAGAGTACGAAAAAACTTTGGGATTGCTGAATCACAAACGAGATGAGAACTTCAACATACTTTACAATGGAAAACCGAGAACGGTTGAGCTTGTGTGAGTCAGCGGTGCCAGTTGAAGAGCTGCTGCCTCACTGATTGACAGGAGAACACATCTTAGGATCATGAAAGTTCCTGTTGTTATTTCTGGTCTGTTCTCAAGCTACAATATCACTATCTCAATCCTCGACATGCTGCCATAACTGGAGTCTATAATGGACCATCCAAAACTTCGATCATGCACTTAGTTGCCCATCAAACTATACGATTCAAAGAAATACAGGTAAATATAATACCATGCCTTCATCTAGAACACGCTTTTAGATCAGTTAAAGATGGTCCAATTGAGCTGAGGGGCATCTGACTCCCCAAAGAACTAATATTTCCCTTTTAAATTACATGTAAAACTTTTTATTCTAATGTTGAAGTTGCTCGATGATGATAGTTTAACACCTCTAGGTCGTATGCATTTTTTTTTTTTTGGTGGAAAAACTCCTGCCTTGGATACTCGATTTGATGATCAGCGCTGTGCCTTAAGACGAGAGAAAGCCTTTATTTCAACAAGACATACATGCCAAGGTCCAAAACAACTAAATTACATGAAGAGGACCAAGCGATCTAACAGCACTATCAGACTTTTAAAATGTAAAGTGGACATGAACTGAGAGTGCTTCATAGAGTATCTTGCTCGCTTCCATTTCCTGAATTACGAGTCACTAGTGCTTCGCTGCTTTTCCTTTCTTCCTCTGATTCCATAGTCAAACAAATTCATCATATTAGGCATTAAAACAACCTGAAACAATCCGCAAATCAACAAGAAACTAGTAGAAATGAAGACTGATAATGCAGAGGTGGAATTAATTTAGAGAAATAATAGATGGCAAACTAGCAAAGTTTATGTGTCCTTACCTTCTTTTTAGATTCTTGTTGCTTGGGGCCAGCCTTCTTAGAGGCTTTGGAAGAGCCCTTGCCTCCACCCTCACTGGCCTTGGAGGCAGGTTCCTTCTTGCCCTGCCCAGATAGCTGAGTGCCGAGTGGTTTTTCGGCCTTCAGTGATGCCATTCTCCTGTCTAGAATTTTAGTCAAACGGCTCGGGACAGATCTTCTCAACTCGTCTGTGTCAACATGTACATTGCTGCTCTATTTATACAATCACGGAACTCGAATAGGTGAGGCCTTTCACACTGAGCAAGTAGGAAAGGAATTCGAATAAGTGATCATAAACAAATCCACCAAGGAGATGTTGTGCTTTCATAAGGATGGAGAATAACTGATCTTGTCAGTGCTCTTGGCAAAAGAGCATCAGATACTTGCTTAGCTTCACTCCTCCACTCCCTCCCCGATATTTCTTCAAGCTGTGACGAAAGCATTCCCCTACGTATCGAACACGATAGATCAGTACAACAGCATTCACGATCTTTCTTACAACGCAATATGCACAGATTTTTTTTCTTTTCTTCTTGATTCGCATTTGTCACATAAGCATTTGACCTCTATACCAAGCCTTGCCACTCCATTAATTCTTTTTCAACAGCAAGGCCAACTCTTCGGTAGAGATGTTAGACGGGCCGATTTGGCATAGAACGGGCCTGAACCGCTTCCAAACCGGCATGTAACCGTTCTTATTGGATTGATAGGTAGTTACGGGCCGAGTTCAAAAAATAGACCTGTTGAATCAGAACTAGTATGGTACTTACTCTTATTGAACAAGTCTAGAACTAGCTTGAAACCATTTGGAACCTGAAATTGTGACAAAATCAGCGTGGACTGCCAAAAAACCCGTATGTAACAGTTAAATTTTGTCGGTTCAATTTAAACTTTAAATTATTTATTTATTGTAAATAATTTGAAAAAAAATTAAAAAGAAAAGGTTCATAATTCATAATTCAAACCGATATGAACCATGAACCAATCCACTTATGAACGGTTTCAAGTTAGTTCACGCTTTTTTGAACTATAACTAATAATCGCACTAGCTAATTATGCTTAACATGCTAAACCATTTTAAACCGGTTCAGACTACCCATTTAACATCTTTTACTCTCAGGTAGTATAGTTGTTCTACACTAACATAATAGTGTCCTTAACCCACAAAGATATCATGCCACTTGACTCTTGCTTTTCCGCATTGGATTCGAGTGCTGTTAAGTTATGGGGAGATTCCCGATGATTGTTTTACTCCTTCGAATCATGGATCCAAAAAAAAAAGTACTCAGAAGTTTGTTGTAATATAAGAACTTTGCATGTTTTGGATGTCTCACTGCGAAAGTTTAACTCATATAATCTTATATTACAATGATAAATATAGATACTGTAATTTGTAATATAAACTCGATATTGATATGAAATTACGTGTCACACTTTATACTAAACCAAATGCACCCTCCAAGTACAAAAAAAGAAATGCATCTTCAAAGATATCTACGAGAATCGATTGATAGAGAGAAGATTAGCAGCATGATCATGACATCAAAAGCTCAAAAAAGGCTAAACAGATTATTACATCTGACAAAAGTCGAGATATATAGTTTTGAAATTGGAAAGTACTCTCCTGCAATATCATTAGAGATAACAAACGTATCATCAGACTACATAATTTTCATTCATCTTCTAAATTCAATCATATGTAGTTCTCCTTTTGCCTACGTGAATGTTCATCAATAACCACTGTTCATGTCAGACCTCGTTGCTTCTTATCTAATCAGATCCAACTAAATTTCTCCACTGGACCAAGAATCGAACGCATAATCTATATATAACTGGATCGTCTGTATTTTCTAGAGCTCAATGTTCGGATGTCTTGATATCTTAGGTTTTGTACAGCAGAATCCCGGATCGCTCGGGGCCCATGAAGGTGCCTTGGAATGCTTCCAGTCGATCACCGATTTCAATGCGGCTGTCCCAACCTCAAGGCAATGTAGGCCAAAGCCCTGTAACCGATCAACATAACGCCCAAAGCAGCGACATCCCACCACTTATCATCGAGCCCCAAGGACTTTATGGCAGGAAAATCAAGGACCCTGCAGTGAACCCCGATTCCACACTGATAGTACTCGTCCTGAGAGTACTGGACCCCGACGAGCAGCTTGTAGCCGTAATGGCTGAAAGAAATGTACTTCAGCCACGCCATGAATCCTGGGATGTGCTGTATGTAGTAACCGCCGGCAAGCAGGAACACGAGCATGGTGACAGAGGCCAAGGTCGTTCCCTGCTTCACATCCATCAGGATCGCCCCGAGGGCGAGCCCAAGGCCCTGGGCAACAAGCACATTGAAGAGGACGATGAGGAGAGTGAGGGCGAATGTGACCATCGAGGGCCTCAGGCCACCCATCCAGTAGGAGATGGTGACGAAGATCGTCGGGAGGACGAGCTCCATTGGTAGGTCCCCTGCTGTACGGGCGAAGTAATATGATGAGAGCCGGTACATTCCCGAGGACCTTTCCTTGGTTAGCATCGGGCGTTCCAGGGGGAATGCGAAGATCGCATTGAATAGAGGGAAGAAGCCCCAGAAGATTGAGAAGAAGAAGAGAAGTCCCACCTGTCCATAGCATCATACGTGACAAAAGTTTACCACATGTCGAAATAGATAATCTCAGTGTATTATCAAGAGCAAGAGAATGAAGGAACTCTTCTGCAGACGATGCTCGAACCTGATCTTGTATGTTTGAGGGGTTGGACTTCCACCATAACAGCCCCGCCAGAATCGATACTGACATGACCTGGAAAATCCTCAATCCTGAGTACGATTCGTGTTTCCTCTCTCGTAAACCTCTGCTCAGCAGCACCTTGAACTGCTCACACCAAGAAGTTGTCCAATGGAACTCTCCATCTGCAAGAACAGGGACTGTCAGCTCATAAGCTCAGAAATCTAAAATCCTGTCACATGTCAAATAGGACAAAGTCGAGCAGCTTCGACTTGCGTGTGGATGAAGAGGTTCTCGATCCGTATGGAGCGTAGTCCATGGAATTCTGGTGGATTTCGGCTTTTGACACCGGGTACTGGTGCTTCTTGTACTCCGAGATCAGGTTCTGTTTGATGGTATTCTGATCTTCATGGCGATCTCTCATATGGAATTCAAGTTGATCATCTGGCTTCAGGTCCGGCTTTATCCCTACAATACGATGGACAAACTTCAGAAAAACAAAAATGCCATGCTTTATGATTGACAGGTGAAATCAATACACATCATTAACTGTCAAAAGTTACCGTGCAGATTAATATTTTGGCACTTGCCTTAGACAGCAATACTAGTGTGTGTGTGTGTGTTTTTTTTTTTTCCAATCAGTCAGACAATTGTCTCACTCCAATCCCTCGACAGGTGAAGGACATTGTCCAGCAAGAGGCATACGACTTCCCGGAAAGAAAGTTAATTCAAAGCAGTTAGTTGCCTCTTAGTCACAAGCCAACCGAGGAAATCAAAGGTGGTTGTCTTGGAAAACAACATAAAACTAAAAACGACGGCAACACTTATGACAGAACCACAGGTGTTAGATCAAAGTCCCCCTTTCCACGAAAGGGGATTGGGTGGATAAAGTGTTGTTCTCCGTCGGCTATATATATGTATATAATTATCAATTCAATTCTCACCTATCTCAATAGATAGACTGTACCTTTTTTCTCATATAAAAAAAAAACACTAGACTTTTAGATATTGTTTGACCCAGCCAAAAAATGTCGCCTTCATGTGAACCCTTCTCAATTGGGCAATTTCTTTCCAACTACGATAATAAGAGACATCCGGAAGAGGAAATATTCCTTTAAGATAATTAAAATTTAAATTTTTGGCCTCAGATCGACAGATAGTATGACCGCAATTTACCCTGGAGCATTTGAAAGGTCAATTTCCTTACCGTTGGCAAGGTCTAGCAGAAAATCAGCGGGGTTTACAAACTTGAACCCTGGAGAATATCCGATGGATCCGAAGTACCCCATCACCTGGCTCGCACTGCCACTGTAGATCGGACACCCCTCGGACAGGACGACCACCTTATCAAACATCGTGTACAAGCGGCTCGATGGCTGGTGGATCGTGGTGACCACGGTCCTTCCTCCTCGTGCCAGACCACGGATGGTCGCCACGATCCGCTGAGCCATGGTGGAGTCGAGACCCGAGGTAGGCTCATCCAGCAGCAGGAGGCTTGGGTTGACGAGCATCTCCTGCCCAATGCTCACCCGCTTCCGCTCGCCGCCCGAGATGCCGCGGAGGAGCGGCCCGCCCACCACGTTGTTGCGGCACCTCATAAGCCCAAGCTCCGCGATCACGAGCTCCACTTGCTGGACCTTTTCCTCTCTCGTTAACTCCTTCGGCAGCCTAAACAAATTTATGATATGGAAGGACGATGTCAAACTACATTAGTGGAATTGTGATTATTCACAAGGGATTTTTTTTTTCCAGTGAAGGGTCTGATCCAACATTAGACCCCCATGGATGCACATGAAATGCGATGCAAATTTTCTTACATTTACATCTAATTTTCTTTCGTGGTATACAACATGGAAATGTTGGGTAAAGCTAAATATTCCCCTTTTTCGCACTACAATTTCCTTACTTGACTGCCATTGTAAATTCAAAAATCTTTCTCATAATTAAAAAATATTCTTGCAATCTTTCTTTATTAGAAAAAAAAACTTATAAGTTTAAAAAGACAATAAGAAAAAAAATAGAATAAAAATATATTAAAAAATCCATTGAGAACGCATCAATACCAAATCAATATATTATTATATCAAACTTTATTTAATTTATTCCATTAATATGTTCAGGGTAGCATTACAACAAATAAACTGGTAATAGTATGGAATTTTATAATTAACTGACCAAGAAAATACTATAATCTTTATACGGCAATAACCTTAGTAGCGCGGCATATGTTAGCGTCTCCATGACTGTCAGGTGCGGGTACAAGATATCGTCCTGCGAGACAAACCCAGTCCGGCGTTTCATGGAGCCAGAGAAGGGCTGGCCGTTGAACGTAATGGTGCCGGAGATCTTTCCTGGCAGGCGGCCGGCGAGAGCAGACAGCAGAGTGGTCTTGCCGCTACCGGATGGCCCCAGCATCGCCAGCAACTCACCAGGACGAGCCATGCCGGTCACGCCATTCAGAATCGTGCAGGTTTGCTTCGGAGCGTTCGAGGGGAAACAGCAGCTCCTCTTATTTCCGTGTAACTTGACCTTGTAGCCGACGTCCTCGAACTGCGAAGATTCGATCAATTCACATTTTAATTATGAAAAGAGGTCATCTTATGCTCCGACTGACCGAAACGTTCGTCTTGCTATCAATGGAAAACTGCTTATTCTTGCCTGGCAACTATGTGAGAAGAGTTTTTTTCCTTCAATAGCATGCTGTGGTCTTCATGTATATATCGCGATCAGAATATCGTTTTGTCTGTCTCCGTGTATAGAGAACGAAGAGACTAATTGCAGAAACAATTTAAAGAATTGCTAGATTCAAGGCAAAGGATTCTTCAGCCCCACAGGGTATGAACTAAATCCATGCTGGGCACCCTGTCCTCATTTCGATGACTTGAAACTTGCAAGCTGGGCTCGTAACCAGATCTTGCCGTGAGGATGCTATCACAGTTCATTAACCATTATCCGGTCTAAGAATATCATATGAGTCCGAACCGAGCAACCTATATTTGTATAGGCAGAGCGAGGTATATCAATATTAACGGGTTACCTTGAGAGTTACAGCAAACAACGATCCCTGCAGAACAGAGAACTTGAGGGAAGACAAGGGCTGATCATCCAAGAGATGGTCTTCGTGACATGGGCTCACATTGCACGAAGACGTCGCTGGCTCGACATGAACCGAACATTCATCGTTACAGCTCGTGAGGACACGGCCAGGCGTTGCAGCCGCTCCGGTCTCTTGCCCCGGGGGCATCATCTAGTTTCGAGACTGAGTCTCTGAAAATCAACAGACAGGGACGAGAGAGAGAGAGAGAGAGAGAGAGAAGAGGGAGAAAGAAGAAGTGGGGATAGGCGGAGGAGAAGGGAGAGATGTCACATGCAGAAACTGGTCATGTGACCCTTATAAAGTGGTGATGAAGGCGAAGGCACGAGAATCAGATATCTCCGTTCCATTTATGTTCCTATGCCAAGAGATCAATTTACATTTCTGCCCTTGTTCGAGCACTTAATTTCCTACCCGAAGCGAAGCTAATTATCAATGCGAAAGTTATTTTAAGGGACGGACATGGCGTTTGAGGTAATTTAGTACGTTTTCTGCTCTAAGATTTTTTGTTTGAATTTAAAAAATGGATAAGATTTATGAATTTCACCCAAAAAAAATAAAAGAAAATTTGACTACATCGCTGGATATTAATACGAGATAAAAAGTCAACGATCTGCCGACAGGATATAGATTACTCATATCCTGAACTAATAGGCCTGTACGCATAAGTCGAGGAAAGGTTAGCAACGCAGATTGTGAAAATACAGAAGAAAAAAAAAGGAAATAAATAAAATTTTGAACTTAAATATTATAAATAAAATATTCCTTAATATATTAATTAAATTTTGTTATTCAATATAAATTAACCTAACTCATATCTTAATTATTCTCCAAATATTTAATCTATATGTACAACATTATATGCATCAGAAAAAAATCGTATTGTTAATTTTTGTACACAATCCGTTACGTGTTAACGACGTCTTTGTCACCTTACTGTATGCCACCTTTATCCAACAGAATGTCTGTGCGTACGTGTCCACTCTCATGTCATAGGATAAGAAGAGGGGCGAGAATACGAAGAAAAATAAAATAAACAGATAGGTAGGTTTTTTTTTTTTAAGTGAAACTTGAAATAGAAGGTTTTTTTAATTATGATATTAATTGTGATATTATTATACTAATCTTTTAATCTTTTTGTCCTAAAGTTTGCGAGCTGGGTGCACGTCAGTTCCAACGTGTCATGTCCTAGCCATCAATTGAGAATTGCTTGCGTCTAAGGTTCCACGGAGATCACCTATTAATCGCTGAACTATTCATGCGCTCAACTGTTGGCCGGCATTTAGCCCTTAAAGAGGAGTAAAGTGTCTCTCAGACGGTTTTGGTCCGACGGGAGCGGGACTCGAAGAGGAACATACATGGACAGTGTATATTTTCGACGCAGGCAATATTGAATTGGATCAATAACTCTAGAGAAAATACAAATATGAATATTTATTTTCCTTAAGCTATTTGAGATGTTTTGTTCGAATATTGTTAGATTATGAAAAAAAATTTTGAAATACCGTAAAATTTTATATTGTAATGTGACTTTATGATATTTGAAAGAATATAAAGTTAGTCATAAAATTTAGTGGGTACAAGTGAAATGGTTATAAAATGACCATAATATGAAAATGTCAAGTTTTTCTAGATATAAAATGATTATCAAATTATAATATAAAACTTAACTGATATGATATAATATTACTATAAACGTATAGGTAAATGCTGTAATCCATAATGTAAGAGCAGATTACATCATTCTTTGCATCTAAACAAACACGCTATTATTTATACCATGTGTTACGTCCAAGCTTAATTCTCATCGATTGTGGGTTCTCATTTTGTTAGAACGGTCCACCATTTTTCTCTTCTATCCTCAACTCTGATTAATTGGACATTAGATTGGAGTTTTTCCACCCTGATTTGCCCCCACGTTGTGTCCATGTACCTAACACACTTGATCTAGAGAAGAGCCAAGTAAATCCACAATAAAGTAAAAATTTTCAATTCGTATATTATTTTTATCCACACGATCCATATTGGAAATCATATTTAATCAAGCATTAATTTGCCTCAAACTAGCATATGTCAACCATTTAAGTTCTTTTCAAACAACATTAATATGGACCCATTAATAATGTGATACTGACTTTTTGGAAATTTTCTTTGCTATGTTAAAATGTTTTCCTTAATATTTGCTATTTTTCACTTTAGTAATACGTATGTCCGCCATTTTTTCTCTTGCGTTAGTATAATCTAGGCGAGATTCTTGTATTGATATACATATATATATATATATATTCACTGAAAGCCTTTTTTCTCATAAAAAAGAATTTTTTTTCATTTCTATGCAAGAAAAAAGCATGGTTAATTGTTTGGTATTTGCTTGTGTACTAAAATATGAGCCTATACCTTTACAAGTACTGTGCCCATTTGGACAGGTGTAAATATTTGTCTTATATGTTGAAAGTTACGTAAGACAGATCTATTTCAAGGTGGGAGGAGAGGTACTATTACCCATTTCTTTTAATTTCCAAAAAGTCTAATGGGAGACCAATTAATCCGAGCCTGAGTCCCATTTACCCATTTAGAGCCAAAAAAACTTATTCTAATTAATCGGTAAGAATTAAAGTTTACAAATATTATTTATTGAAAAAAAATATGTGAAACCAAGACACAGTAAATCGGATTGATTATCACGGATTCCTTTTTTTCTACCTCTCTTTTTTACCAAAAGAGAAAAGAATATCTGCTTTTGGGGTGGCAAAGGGGAAAATAAAGTTGGAGGGGGGTGGGGTGGGGTGGGGGACAAAAATAAAAAAGAAGAGAAGATTGGTTCGATAATGGACTTTCTTAGGTGTCGAATGCCCATTCAACGAAGGAGATAAAAGGGCTCGATATTGCTGTCGTGTTTTTCTGCAGATTGAGGCTTTTCTGGGAGGTGGTGGTGTCACCATCATTTCAAAAGCCATTTACTTGCTTTATGTCCCAAGCAAATGTGAAGGGGAAAAAACCAGAAGAAAAAATAAAAAAAAATCACCCAATTATTTGCACATTTTCATGTGCCTGATTCCCAATTGCCTTCATTAAAATTTCCTTAAAAAGTATGTTCCCAGTCAAATTAGGCTACCTTTCGTTCACCTGATTTATACCCATCTATCGAGCAATCAATTTCACTGACATGTTTTGTATGGAAACCGTAATTTTGTCGTGCGGCAGTAATATCCTGATCTTATGGTTATTTTCATTGGCATCATCAGTACTTGTCGAGAAGCCAACAAACAGCAGTGCCATGTACTTTCTAAATTATCGACATGGTCCGAATCTTGATTCTTGTTTTTCTTGTTATGGTTAATTGAGCTGTTTTTAATTGATTTTTATCCTTCTTTCTTTCTCTTATTTTCTTCTGAGTGCCCCATTAATAATTCCGAGAGGGGAGCAATTTATTTAAAAAAGAAAAAACCTGTCCATTTGGGTTCTCCAAAGGGAAAAGAGGCATCTGCCAATAGTTCCAATCCTACTCACGCCCCTTTTGTATATGTGGTTTACAGCTTTTGGATTCTCAGCAATGCCAACTCCTGAGGCAGACGTAATTACCAGCGGACATAGTTGATTACCAGGTGTCCATCCATGCATTAATTCTTTCAGAAGCTTTACATTAATCATTTCTCGAGCAGGAGTCTGGGCCGTCTCCTAGATATGACCATCGCTTGGTAATTTTGGGTCGTCCATCGGCTCGGCTGCAGATGGATCCATCTTAGAGTCACTTCAAGTCGTTCATGTATGGTCACTTCAGCCACTATAGTTAACCACGGTCGGTCCATAACTGAGATACAGTACCACCAGAAGTTAGGAAGGACTAGCCATGACGTGGGCCCATCGATCGACGTGATACGAATAAGATCCTTTCATTGTTCAAAAGATCCTATCTTCTTTTTCGAGATGCACCTCGAATCTATTCGAGTTTGCAATGTAATGCAATATAAGCGGTGCGAATCTATTGCTTACAGAATATGGGATGGCTGCATTCACGTAATAAAAATGATAAGTGTGATTCTCCTCTTTTTCTCAAATTTTCCTCAGAAAAGAATCCCCCACAGCCGTGCCCTATTGGTTAATTTTGATGCTTCACGGTGTTGAGAATTTAACCTAGAATATTCCCCTATTGTTTTCCTCCCTTCCTGATGTTTTCTCAATTTCAACCCAAAAAAAATTGAGAAAAATAATCACAAGTGAAGACTCTTAAGCAGGAATTGCAATTCGCGAGTATTCTCTGAACAAAAAAAAAACATTATTCCTTTCTCTTTCTTGCTAAAATAAATAAATAATTTATTTGTTTAGTCAATGTCTAGACTCTAGGCATTGTGGAGTGTGGTTATTGCCATATTCTTGTGTTTTTTGTATTATTATTAGAATATTTTAAGCGGCAGACTTTTATTTTCTAATCCGAAAATTATATTCTCTCTTCAAAGAGAGATCAGTGCTCTCACGTAATGAGAACATCAAAGTTGTTTTCTGCTACAGATGATAATAATTAATATCAAAATGTGGGTTTGAAGGTGAAGAGGTGCTCACGCTTGGCAGGTTGATGAGTAACAGAAGATAGATCCGAGCATGTTTTCAAATTAACTAGCAACATGTTTGAGTGATCAAAGATATGAACAATATGGGTTTAATCTCTTTAATTATCAAAGAAATAAAATGCTCAGTAAAAAAAAAAAAACTATGATCAGATCGGTACCGCTTTATCCGCTATGATAATTCGAAGAAATCTGCCTTCAACTTGCACCCATGTGAAGTTTCTACTAACTTCATCCTCTTTCCTGTATTCCTTACCTCTCCTACCATGATTGATAGACGACCTTCGGTTTAAACGAACAGGATTGTCGATACATTTGTTGAAATGTGTAAATTACCTATATATCTCCTACCGGTCCCTTCAATATTTTAGTTACGATGAGGATGTATGATTAGCTGCATATCGAAGAATTAATTATTTCGACAATTTCAAGATGTCTGCGTCTTGCCAAATTTAAGGGCAGTTTATTGATTGATGTGCACGACATTCTTGCAAGAGGATTCCTTCAGCCAATGATATATACATATACATCGGTTATTTGTCCCGTCGAACGAAAGGGATGGTGGAAATGGCCATGGATTTGAGCCCCATGGACTAACCCTTCTCTCGGTTGATTCAGTGAGCTCATTATATCTTCGGATCTTAGCATAGGAGGGAGTTTCATTACGTTCTGCTCAAGCCGATTTGCGGGCAACAAGAGGGAAATACCAAGGAAGCTAGAGGAGTTTGCCTACTTGATGTACGTGGTTGGAGACGACGGCGTACAACATGCGTGTATATATCCTCGAGCAAAGGTGATCGCCTTATTACACTAGGAGACCCGTCGGTCTGTCTATACGCATGGCAGAGGCATATACTCCTGAAATAGACCGGTTAAGTTGGAAGATAATGGGACGGTAATAAAACCGTCAAGAGAGAAAAATGGATTAAAATAATCATATCACTCTCGTCATAATAATTAAAATATTATATATTTAATTATTATTATGAAATCCATTTACCCCTTAATTCAACTTTTCCTCCACCCTTTTTAAGCTATTATCCTTCATATATATATATATATATATAATCGAATAAAAAATAAAAATCGTCAGGAAAATAGAAACCTACAGCAATAGTCCGACTTCAGTTTAATTCCCAAAGTGAAAAATACTACCCTTTCAACCAACAATTGGAGTAAGGTTGCTATGGGTTTGGTGCCTTTTTCCCTACTTGAGTAAGAATTCAATTAGTATATTTTGAATAGAGAATTTTTTTAGTAAAAATTTTAATTATTCTTGAGAAAGTATTACTTTTTTTTTAATTATAAAATATTACTATTTAGAAAGTGGACTTGACTCGGCTTGAATTAATCAGGCCGCATTAAACCCCGATACCAGCCAAGGTGAACTACAGAGACCATCCTTTTTGACATGTCTCCTTATCAGTCGCTCTCATGCATATTAATTGAGACTCAGCACAACAGGGACTTCAAATCTCCTTGGCAAAACCTTTTGAATTTAAGTGGGTTAGCTAAACAGCCCTAGCTAATTGATTAGATGTGCTGCCGAGAAAGTAGAAATCTAGGGATGAAAAATCAATGCGTGCACGGAACTTAAAAGAGACCATTCGTAACAAAATTCATGCCATCGTGCACCGAGTCAAATTAGGGCTTTGCACGACGGACATCGCCAACTTTTTCTCTATTTTTTGTCTCCCCCCTTCTACCAGAACGTTGCTTGGCTTTTCCCAAAGTCGGCATATTCTTTACCCTCACAAATTATGGCCGTCCAAAGGATTGCATGCTCTCTTTCATATTTATCTAATCGATGCAAATGTGATTTTGGCGAAGATGGATGGCTGCCGTAGATATGAAGAATTATTATTTCGATCATCTCAACGCGTGTTTGTCTTGCGAGCAAAATGCATCTACAACAACACCACAAACTTGCCATGTTCTGTCGTTTTGTGGTCGACTTAAAAGGAATGCTCGGATAGACATGTGAATATATAGAGCCTTTTGCTTTTCTTCATTTTCTACGATCTAAATCTGCACCTAGTGGATCTGTGACGATCTTCAATTTAATTATCTCAAGTTCTTGGCATAAGAGAGCTGAATTACATAATAGTTGTTCGTCAAGAGTCGATTCAAAATCAACAGAAGAAAAAGAAAAAAAAAACTGGAGAAGGAGAAGCTCGCGCCGACAATGTACGTGATTCGAGATTACAGGAATTAGCCTGCACGGCCACAAGCAAAACAGCCCGGCTTCCTGCACGAGTAGGGCACAAGAATAAAGCCGTCAGAGAGATAGATAGCCTTGAATTCATGGCAGATCGAGTCAAATCCGTGCAAGACACTCTCAACACTGTTTATCTTTATCTTCTCGAGTGAGCAAGTCCTGATAAAAAATGTCGTTTAAAAAGGAACATCAGTGCGATGCTTTCAACTTTTGTTTGGCATCTTAATGTATATGTGTACGATAGATAACACGTATGTACATGTATAGATATGCAGTGCATGTCCTCCCCCATTGAGGGTCCTCTGAATTGGAGTTGGAACAAATGCCAAAACTATATGTCGGGTGTGTTGAGCACGAGATTCAGCTAAGTGCCGTTTGAGCATGTTTGTGCGCTTTCTTGGATGATTATTATCCCTCCGGAGACATTCTTTGGTGCAATTTTTTAGGTACTTTCACTTTCATTCATGAGTTTATGGAAAAAAAAACTATAAATTTAGAATGAGACAAAAAAAGAGAGAACGAAGATACTCGAACTAAGACCCCCGAGATTGTTGATCCTGAGATGAATGCAATTTTGCAATGTCCCACTATACAGACATTGCACGGATGAATATTGCTTCTGCCACTACCACCCACGGATATGGGGAAGGGATTTGGCCAGGCACACTTGCACGGAAAATCCGACCCAATTCAGCTAATTGCCAGGCCACTTGGTGCTCAAGTGGGAAGGCGACCTGTGGACTATGAAGCCCCTAGTGATCCTACCGAACCTCAGCCAGCCGTGCTGAGCTGGACTTACAACGAATGCGAAGAGTTGTACAAAAGTAGTAATCGGAATTGTTGATGACCTTAGGACAAATGAGGTAATATTCTTTGAATAATTTGATGATTATTATGATTAAATGCAGGAGAAAAGACATTTCTAAAACTGTTCAACTCAAACCAAATGCAATCAAATTGTCACTTATACATATGATCACCTTCTTGGCTTGGAATCATTCATTTGTCGGGGAAAAAAACTTGTCAAAAACCGTTTAATGATCACGGTGAGCTTTTGCTTCCGAATATGATTTGATTTAGATGGTTCGACATCTTTTTCATTTTAAAGACTTACATTCAAATATTATAAATTAAAAGAATTTATAATCATTGAATGATAGTACTTATCAAGTTAACTTCAACCTGAACTAATTAGGTCAGATTAGATTTCAAGATGTGAGATTATGCATACAAAATCAAATTGAGCTTCTGCTTTGTCAAGTTGTTCCACCATCTTGCAATTTGCAGTGCTCAGTCCTCACCTTAATGTATGCTCTTTTGCTTGTCAGTGACACCATCAAAGGACACTGCCCATTTCTTGCCAATAATGAAGGCATGCCCACTGAAATGGTTGCGCAAAAACATCTCCCTTTCCCCTTTTCTCTGGTGTCCTAGGATTGCTGATGATAATCTTTTGATCCCCAATTGCCAAGGAGACGCCTCGGAATCTCGATATCAAAGGCACGATCCAAATGCTGATGATAATGTTATCTTTTCTCTATCGTGCTGTAGTATTTAGCCACAAGAGACAACTTTTACTTAAATTAACTTGCATCCTTGTCTGAGATGTGAAAAATTAAATAGTAAGATATGGAATAAATAATATGATAAAAATTAAATTAAAAACATCTTAATCTATATGTATGAAATTAAATACTACTGCGGCACCCCCTCTTTTAATTTAAAAAATAATTTCGTGGCTGGGTGGGGATGATGTGGCTTGTCTTGCTCTAGGCTATGGAAGTATATAATTGGTCATAATTAATGGTCAAAGGCACACGATGCAGTTGGAAGGCAATTGGTCGTCGATGCCATAATCACTATCAAAGTTAATGCTCCACATCAGACAAACGACAATATATGCAAGTTTGCTAGCCGTTAAAAGAAAAATGAAAGCAAGTTTGGCTAACCCACCGATCATATAATCGAAATTAATGGGAAATGATCCTAATGAAACTAGGCAATATATTAACTGCAAAATATAACGGAGACGATGTCTTGAGTCGATGAAGACTATAGACTAGCAACAAGAATCGTAATCGTAGTAGTTCATCGGGTCTCATGAAAACTCCAAAATTAATCATATTTCATTTGAGAATATTATTGCTGATTTCAAACCGATCTAATAAAAAATTGAAACCTATATGACTCTTAATCCAAAACGTCAGTAGATTTTTGAGTAAACCTGTAAATTCTTCAGTTCCAATTAAAATAGAAAAATTATCTTTGGAAGCCCACCAACAATGGAATAGGTGAGCATTATCCTGAAGAATTGAAATAACGTTAGTAATGACATGTAAAACAGAGATAATCCTCCAACATGATTATCTAACATAGTTAGAATTATTATTATTTTCTTACATTCTAGAATTACGGGCGAAGAAATATTTATAAATGTGGAAGATTTTTTTCTTAATAAGTCAATATAATTCAAATTTAAATAGTCGAAATAACATTATAAATGCCCTATAATACATGTATATACTTTCCTATTATTGTAGGTGACAATTTTCTTTATACCCATTATTTTTTTCTCTTCCCTTTCAGCCCTTCTGGGTCCATTCACCTCTTAATATAATTATTGATATAAAATACTAAAATAGTAAAAGGTCACTAGGGTTCATACATGACGGTCGTCCATTTTCATTCCGATTCCCCCTCCAAAGTTGAGGTACGGCGGCAACAGAAACCGACCACATGTCCCTTTGACAACAATTAATGGAACTGAGGAAATATTTTAAAATATATATATATGCCCAACTTTGTGATATTATTAAATTATATGCGTTATAGCAAGCCAACTATACTTTTTTGTTATTCTCCTAATTATATATATATATATATATATACACACACAAACTCCTTTTGTAGCTTCATGGTTTTTCCCATATGCTTGCATTTTAATATTTAAAAAAAAGAATTCGATTTTCTGAAGTTCTTAGAGCGATATTGGAGCCTGGAGGATACGTACAGGACACTTTTTTTTTCCAGTTACAATGTGTCGGCAGGACTTGACTGGGAATGAAGAAGACCAAACTAGAAGAGGGTGAATATCTAAATAGCATAAATATTGAATATGAATACTGAATATCTTAATTTTTTTTGAATTAAAAAAAGAGTTCCATATAACTTATATCACTCTTAATTCAATATAAAATAAAAGTGTATTTAAATTCAATCATCATTAATATAATCATTTTTATTCTTTTTTTTCCTCCTATTTTAGCCTCCATTCGAGCCGATGACCTCTTCCTGGTGGGGGGCAAAGGTGGGAATGGGGTGACGTGGAAGATGATGAAATCAAATGCTTATGTGGGCGGAGGAGGTTCCTCGGAATTGATTCAGGGGGAATGCTTTCATTTTGATGCCTTTCTAAGTCATAATTATGGGGTCACACGTGATGATGGCTCGACCGGTTACCGACCAGCCACTCCATGGTCCATTCTTTTTTCCACCCAACCCAGCACTAATCGTTTTCCGACTTGTAAATTGCTATAATATATATATGTATGTATGTATGCATGTATATATATAAGTAACTAGGAATCGAAGTAATACCTCCTGGATTGTCAATATCTTTCTCTAAGTTTCAGTTACTTCATAGTCCTGATCATAATATATTAGGTGGAGTTGACTCAAGTCAAGGATTCACAAAAGCTTTGGAAGCATAATTTAAAGGAGTTCAAATGGAACTCAACGGTAAAGGTCTTGATTCATATGGTAGGAAATTCCAGCCCGATCTCAATTAGGTATGCACTTAAGAGGTGTAACCAACTCCGACAAATCCAAATCAAGCCGAACTGACATGCTAGAAAGTAACTATCTCGTAACTGTATTTTTTTTTTCGATTCACATCACCAAAATTCAAAACATTTCTACAGAAAAAAAATGTGTTGGACCAGCTCAACCAGCCGATATTGAAAACTTGGGTTCAATCTCTAATCCTTTTAATTGTTCAGGGAATCTGATCGTGCCTTAGTTTCTGTAATGCAGCGTTGTATTCTCTGTGGATTGGGCTTTGAGTGGGTCCAATTTGTATGGGTATCTCATCAAACTAATTGACTTGCTGTTCCCATAATTTGATGGTTTCTTTTCTTATTATTATTACTATAGAGGCTATGTGCCCAAATGATTAACCTAGGGAAGGAATTTGATTTAGTTTAGCCTAAATGGCTCGTCTGTATGAGAAATGAAATATATAATGGTACCATTCCCATCATGAGTAAGACGTCCTGAGCTCTCTCCAAGTAAGACTATCCATATTACAATTTGCTCCAACTTCACATCCTATGCACAAGTGCAAATCATTTTTTGGTTGACTTCTTCGCAGAAAATTATGTTTCCCTTCAATCCTAAGTATCTCTAGGTTAGGAGTATGCAATTATTGCTAGTGTGTAATAAAACGCGTAAGCTTTTTCAATTATACGTTCCACCAATGTCATTTCTGGTACTGTTCAATTCGTGCACCTGTCGAAAATCTGAGGGAGCGTGGCCAGCCCAATTGCACGGTGTTTCGACACCGAAGCGCCATGTTGTAATCATGACTTTTCACACTCAATGCGGAGTGTTGACTGCAGCAAAGGAGGACTCTTGGGACAGTTTAATCCGGTGCTTCTTTTACCTTAGCAGCCTCGAGGAATCCGACCAAGGCCAGGAGCCTCTGCTGTGTTTCATGTTTGTCACGTTATTATCTGGCTTTTGCGATTGGTGTAAAGCTCGAGCTGGTTCGATCTGTCAAAAGGGAGCTTAGTGAAAGTCCGAATGAGGTCTGCTCGATTGAATAAGCTTGTCTACTTTTGATTGTCGGTTGCAATACGAAGATTGCTCGCACTCGCATAAAGCTTACTTGGTTTGATCACAGTTAAATAATCAACGTGCCACAAGAAGAAACCGACTAGATTCGAGAAAATTCAGTCCAACTAAGTCCACCATGTCGGATCCAAATTTTACTGTGAAGAATGGCAAAAGGGAAGGGGGAAGTCCGACAGTAACGAAGGCACTCTTTGATCGGATCAATTTCTTCAGATGTATCAGGTGGGGGTATTACCACTGTAAAAATTAACAAATAAATATTGATCCAAAAATAGATAAATTCAGTTCCACGTAACTGTGACTTTTTATCTAGGACTTGTAGGATCTATTGGATCACTATATACAAGTTGGGTAGGCAGAAGAACACTGAGTGTACATGTGGCAAGTTGGAGACCAAAGGTAATTTCACGTTTTACCTAAAGGCCTGTGGCATTAATCCATATCAGAGGAAGTGAATTCCCTGCATAGCCCAGAATAATAAACATTAAGAAACAAAATTTTGGTAAGGGGAAAACGTTTTATGTTTCCATTCTATGCGTGTATATAGGAGATAACCGTTTCCTTTTTCTCTTCCTCTAAAAGCGCATCTCCCTAAAATTGATGTTAATTCGAATAAGTGGCAAGTTTGTTTAAGATTAGATATGGATAACACAGTGATGCTAGACTGGGTAGGACATGACAGCTGATGTCAATGAACCTAAAAACCATTAAGGTTGGATGAGCGGGTCGATCTGGGGCTTAGGGGGTTCAAATCAATCACGGGTACATGTTGGAAGACATGTATACTTAATTTGATGGGACCTCACTTCCAGAGCTGCAGCTATGGTGGTCGATGGAACTTTTCAGAGCATGAAGCATCTCTCTTTCCATCTCACTTTACGGTGCAAGAGATTGCATGAAATTATATTCCAACTTCATGATCGAGAGATCCAGTAATCTTAGGCCTTTTGAGATAGAGGACGATGGAAGCGACAGCCCCATCAATCTCTTCTCGGAGACTACGGCAAGATGAACATCTAGCAAAGAAGTCTCTTGGTTCACTGCCAATAATATTTCTGCGGTAATCTACATTACCTTGGGATATACTATATCACTGAACGGATTAACCATTATTTAAATTGTCATGTTTGTGCTGAAAAAGATTGACTGCCCCATGTAATTTGATTTTCCCAGATAATTTACACAGTTAAGTGCAGCGGGTTTAGTCTCTTGAAAATGCGAAAGCAGTTGCCCGACTTTCGGGGCCCTTCGGGTCGAAGCTTGGGCCGACGACATTACCCAAGTCCACTAGCCCATAGGGGCCATGGCATAATGAAGTTTAAAATGCTAACGAGGGGTGGCCCAATTCATCAAAGCCTAGACTAACAGGACCTCGTAGGAGGCCCGCATGGATGGATCTTAATACTGAGTCTCTGGGCAAGGATCTAGCTCTCTTCGTCAGTGCAATAAAGTCTTGGGCACGTGGGCGCAGCGAATGAAGTCAAATCTGGAGCGATTGGCGCCTTTTTGACGAAAAACTCACCGACGCCGACCAAATATCGCAACTAAACCTCCAGATCTCGACAGGCATCATAAGTTGGCAAGCAATATTTTGTTCGATGCCACACGTCTGTGCCGACTCCTGCAGCTACACCGCTTCATTCATTCGGTCAAAGTTATTACTCATAGTTTTAAAAATCAGAATGAATTAATTGGTTCGATTGGTTCAATTATGAATCGACTACTCACCCAATACAGTTCTTATAAAAAAATCCGATTGCACTCTCAATGAGGTTAATTTCAATTGTATCGACTATTTTCGGTCTGACATGTAAAACCAATTGAATCTGTCGAAAAAGCGATCAACTAAAATTTTAAAAAAATTATTTTAATATACATATTTTATTTTACTATATTTATATTTATATTTTATATTAAACTTTTATTTAATATAATAATTATGTTAATATTTTTATTATAAATCATATTTAAATTATGATATTATATAAATTTATTAGTAATATTATACTATTAATATAATTTATTAAATATACGATTTAACCAATTGAATCCCTAATTTGATCTATGAACCTATGTCTATACCTATTTCAAGTCCGGTCCGATTTTAAAAATTATGGTATTAGTAGAGGTGATTTTACTATTAATTTTTGTAAAATAAGGTTGTACGAGTAGAGCACGTTTATAATTGACGGAGTCTTTGCTCTTTAACGGTCTTTACCTTGAATCTAAATTAATTATAATTATTGTGTATGTTAGAAAGAAAAATGAAAAACTGATGCTTCACATATATTCCTATCCAATAAATTATTTTTCTCTCAAGTATTAATGAGTAGATTCCGGCGGGTCAAATTCCACATTTTTTTAATAAATGATGATGTAACTATCTAACTATAAATATGAATTCACTGAAATAATTTTTTTGTTAAATTAATTTTTATTTTTAAACCTTTATAAATGGGAAAAAAGTATTAGTAAAAATTTTACTTTTTTATAGGCAGATGACCTTAAATTTGGATTAAATTACTTCTCCTTTGGTCTTGGATGAGGTGCAAATTAATAAAAATAAAAACTATAACTACGCTGCTGAAAGAAAAAGGGAAAATATGCGGCCTAAATACTCGCATAGATTTTGTTGACTAATATAACCATATAAAATTAATCTGTTGACAATATTTAAAAAACAAAAAGGAAAAGGCTATACGGCCCCACGTATACCTTGTCACCTTTGACTGGTCAAAATTAAAAGGTTTCTTCCAACCCACAGGACTTGGACAAAGGGAAACAGACATCACCCTTCTCCTTACTCCTTAAATTCGGTAACGAGTTGACTCGTGAGAGTGATCTGATCAAGCTTACCAATGCTGACCTATGAGACTACCATCGATCGTGGCCAAAAAAGAAAGACAAGCTATATATCATGTGCGTAATAGATTTTTATGAAAACTCTGGTTGTGTATACAATTATTTTAACTTCTTCTTTTTTTTACTATAATTCCAATTTAAAATGATATAAATGATAAAAAAATCTACCGATATATAATAATTATAATTATCTCAGGATATTCTGTTATCATTTCTTTTAAAAAAGACAGATAATTTTATTTGTAAGTGATATAAAAATAATTGTTTATCAATATATTAATAAATTATCGGTGATATTGTAAACATCTTGTGCTTCACCATACTTGTACATGGATTCATTCATCACATATAACAACAAACCTAATTCCCGACGCTGATCCAAGCAATCCTGAGAGAGAATCGATGGTCTTCAATACATACATGTAGTACTACTTACGTAAATAAACACCTTAAGCGAAAAATTAATTAAGTTTGCCCGATTGGACGGTGCATAAACGAGCCCAGTTAAAGATGGCACCTCCATTGACTTTTTCCACTCGCCATTTCTGGCATCTTCCGGGGATAGCTCTCCACGAAGAAGATCCTTTCTTATTCTAATCATCAAAGTCAACTGTAGGAAGGAACAGAGCTCTTAGAAGATGGGAAATCTCTCTTAGCTGCCAAAACAGTTTGTTCGATGAAAACAAGAGCCGATTCAGATTGAATCGTAGATCGTTTATCGACCAAACATCCATTTGATAAATATGTAAGCAATCCACACGCTTTGACATTATCAGAAGAAAGAATTAAACAATACATCCGGGCAAACAGATGGAACGGATCCTATATAGTGTACATGTTGATCACTAATGTTCCTCGATCCAACTGGATGAGCCCCAGCAATCGAGTTATTTGTTGGGATGCCTTTCCTCGTATCCTACATCTGTGTGTGTGTGTGTGTGTGTGTGTTCTGCCCAAGAACATCTTTGTACTTGTGAACCTAACAGATGACCAATTGAGAAAAGAAAAAGAACGAAGGAATGATGATCGCTGGGTTACTCAATTCGTGGGTGATGAAGCGACCACCGAGTTGTGCCGCTTGGAAGGGCCGGAAGGAGGGACTCTGGATTCCTTCGGGAGGAACCCAAACGCCCTCCCTCGGTATCTGAAGCTCGTGAGGGGCTGTGCTCGATCTTGCTCTCGGTTGCTTGACTTCTCCATCCTGGGCTTCATCGGGAGCTGGTAGATCATGGAAGCAGTATGTCCGGCCCGAGCTGCAAACACAGAGCTGTTGCCGATGAGAACGAGAAAGATCACGACGATGGCCTTGACAACCATTGGAGAGGAAATGGGGGATTACAGCTTTCGGTTTGGTAGGGCTTTGGGTTCGACTCGAATGGGCGTCGGTTTAAGTAAACAGAGGAGAGATTTTGGAGAGAGAGTTGCTTGGGGAACAAGACACCGTGTTCCGACGACGCTGTGATTTGTCAACGGAAACGAGGAAGGAAATACATACATTTTTTTTAAAATATTGAATTGAGTTGAATTATTTATTAAAGAAAAAGAAACATATTGAATTGAAGACGTGTGAGGGGCGCCTATTTTACTCCGTTATCTTCCATTTTCTTCCTTTTTAATGGATTACAATTATTTTGGCATAATTACTTGTCGGGAATATATATATATATATACATATATTGGCATGAAGAGATCTTACAATGTCACAGGCACACCGACAGGAAGTTGAGCAACGAATCACAGTGAATGCACAGCCGGCGTTAAATTTGAATCTTTTTAAGGAAATGGAAAACAACAATTTCCCAGAAAACAGAAATTGCTTGGTTTTGTTCATCATTTTCTCTCTCTCTTGATATTAACTGTTAGTTAATATTGTATCGTCTGCTTAGTATATAAATCGGGATAGTGCAGTTTGGGAAGAAATAGTGATGAATCATATGGAGAAAACATTTTTTTGCTATGGGTCTGCCTCCCGGAAACAACTGGGAAATCACCGGTGAAAGTATGCTTGTTCTTCAAGTCATATTATCTAGGAGGAAAGGGGAAAGAAAAAAGAGAAAATTATAGCATTAAATTCAGAAATTAAATGAAAAATTTACTGAGGTGGGTTTTTATTTTCATTTTCCCCCTAAGAGTTAGCGAATTCCTGGAAATTACATGGCGACAGCTGCGATGACGACTACTGGAATTTCCCCGAGGAATGAGTTAGTTGAAGAACTGCCTCTAAATTAGAGGATCTTGACTGACTGACTGACTGGCTGGCTGGCCGGCCGGCCGGCTCAATCGATGGATTCATTTTCTGAAACGGTTGACTGACCTTAACTGCTCGATACGATGAAGATGAAGGATCTATTGAGAAATACGAATGCATTTTTTTATTGATGGGCGGCAACTGGAGATTGCTCTTTAGTTTGCGAGCGTTCGATCGTTTTTGTGAAGCTCGGTCGTGTAATCCCAATTTTGGATTATTATATATAGAAAATTTAATCCGTGAATGGGTCTGTTTAATGTGGGGGCGAACAAATGGATGTATTTGTCTAGAACCTAAATTGGACGAAATCAATTTAAACTTACATGTAATATACCAGGGAATTGTACCTTCCCAAATTGCGGCTGCACCTCATAAGTCATATGCTTATTTAATGGGATTACTGCCAATAAGTAGTCAATGTTTATTTTTATATGAAAATCTAAATTAATAGATTATGATATTTATTATTCTTATTAACTTATAATGATTCTTTTAATTATTTGATATATGATCTTATTATCTACAATAGTCTTGTGTAACATGTGCAGTGGATGGTGGGATGGACCAGCTAGGATTTGCAAGTTGGGACGGTATCAGAGCATTTGACCTCTGATTAAGGGTCGGATAGTTTCTCCCTTGTGCATGTGATCTTTGCATCTAAAAATACCCTAATCCAAGAACACGACGAATGCTTCCGCTTGTAGGACATCTGGCGGCTCGCTCCAAAGTCTCCAACAGCTGTCAAGCACACAATTTCTTCTCGTTTTTCTTCCCTCAATATTCTACTTCTTTCTGATTCTTTATTTTATGAATTTCTGGCTCCAAAATGTCAACAGTTTAGCGGATGTCAACTGGCCGAGTTACGTGTCCTGTCTTTGCCGAAGACTAAAGGGAATTGACTCGATGATACAGGTCGGGTCCCAGTGACCGAGTGCTAGTAAACGGAACATTAGGATCGATCGCGTTTCTTGTTTACTCCAAATCAATTCACTGCGCATTAGCACCGTGAAAATTTATCGCAGGAGTGTTGTATAATAGTAAGAGGGGCGGGCAAACACTCAGCGTATCACATGGTAAGTTCGTTAAAATTTATTTTTATGATATAATATATTTAAAAGTTTGAGAGCTTAAAAAATCCTAATACATCTTAAACAACTCTCAAAATACATACCCATCACTGTTTGAATTATTTTTACATGGTAAACTCAGTTGGAGGAAAGTTTTAGCCAACAGATCAAAGTTGCACGTGGATAATAGACCAGGCAATGTCCACTCACGGCGGAACGGGCTTCAGCTTTTGTAACTCATAGTCCAACAGGCCTTGAAGGGCTGGGGCTGGGTCGCGTTAGTAGCCCGTGTCACCAGATGTCGGCCAGTGGTGACCGGTGCAACTGAGATCAAGTGCAACAAACCGCTAAGCTTTGTTGCACTGAGACAAAGAGGAGGTGGGGGGTGTGGAACACTAAGCTTTCCTGTATGGAGCTTTGTGTAAGAATTTTTTTTTTTTATCTCCCCGGATCAGATTCGCAGTCCAGGGCAACAAATGGACAGTCAATTCCCCCGGACCCCGGTAAGTTCAAGAGAGAAAAATTGTCTACTTCACGCTACGTTCAATGGGAGCTGCTGCTCAACGGAGGGCATGAACAAGGAGTCAATATTGAGTCGTGGTTGTTGATGGCCAAATCTCCTATTGCCAAGGCAGAAAGATAATCAATCAATAGTCCACCACATGAAACTGTGCTTCTATTGCTATTAGAGTAAATGGATTTATTAAACAATGGAAACTTTTATTATTCAGTTGTTAAATCGTTCAACAGTCTAATTAATTGTTCATAATTAATAATATATATTAAAAAGGGAAATTCATCCATTCCCATGAATTTTTTCTATCTCCTAGACCATCAATTAATAACTAGACTGCATAATGTTTTTTTATGGAACAGAGACGTCCATGGACAAAACAACAGTATCTAGAACAAACTCATAGTGAAATTCAGAGAGAAGCCATGGAGAAGTCCAATCAACAAGCAGGGAGAGGGGAGAGAGAGAGAGTACAAATGGGAAACAGTTTACACAGTACTCGATACCTTCTGATTGCCCCATGATCAATCGGCGGCTTGTTCTTCCTCAGAAACAGCAAACTGCTCGAAAAAATGCTGCACGAAAGCGATCAACTCAATCCACTAGCCACCCGGAGCTTGGCTTTTATTGCTGTTCTTGCCGGTTACTGTATCTACACTTGTCGGCTTACATGGTTTTACTTAAAGTAAATGAATGGAAATAGCCTCAACTTGTACAATACAGTATTAGGATTGAGAAAAATAAACTGAATGCCAAAAATTCGTGGTAAAATCCACGGATGCATAGGGAAACGACAGGTTCGTGGATGAAGTAAGCTCCAGGGTTATCGATGAATCGGAGCTTCTGTTACAAACCCTAGTCCTATTATGATCTCTCAATTAATAAATATCCACGGTCATTATCATGAAATAATGAGAAATTCAAATCCTAAAATTTTGAGAGAAAATCGCAATATTCATTTCACATGTGATTGAACAAATCTTCACAATTTCTCTGTGGTCCTTTCTTCCTTGAATTCTTGGATTTTCAAGTTTCCAACTTGGTGCAACACATCCTAACAATTTGCGAATTCAAGAATTTCAATAGATGATAATTCCTCATTCTTCATCAGATTTCGCATCCCGCTAACCCCCATCTCTTCGTTTTCACTGTATTTAAGGGGCATCAAAGCATTACACCGAAAATGAGGAGGGGCCGTAAAAGCAAAGGCCTGTCTATTGAGACAAAAAACCAACCTCTTAACAGAGTAGTGGCAGTCTCGAATTCATAATTGTCATCAATTTGGATTGGTCATGTTCATTTAGATTACTAGATACTCTTTGGTGTACATGGAGAAATCAGTAAATACAGTAAGTGTGGGGGTTGGCTGGTCCTTTTCCTCCAACTGTTGATCATAATTCCTAATTGAACATTGTACCACTAGATAGCGCATTTGTTACCATAGGTCATATTCAATATATCCATCGGTATTTGCTTGAAAGAGTTGAAGAAGGGAAAGTATTTTGACTTTACAAATGGAGCTGAGAAGATCCATTAACATTTCCAAATATCAATTTCATATATCAATTCCAAGCTCTCTTTCCCCTCTTTTGCTAAACACTGCAACAAGTTAAAGACTACTCCCTACGTACACAACAAAAGGGGGAAAAAAGGAAGATAAACACTATAGCATATAATTTGATACTAAAACAAGCAACAACACATCTACCCAAAAGTTGCAACAGTGAAACCCATTAACACCATTGCTTGAGAATCCAAAAGGTTGCAAGAAATAGGAATTTCCCCCAACGTCTCCATCACCACCCAGTAGCTTGCCTCTTGGGATGGAACCCGCCAGCATTTCCTTCTCCTCCTCCTCTTCGGGGCGACATGGCCTTACTCTAAATGGGAAATTATCTGGACCCAACTCATCAGCAGGGTAACACAAATGAGGGTTGTCCCAGGCCCCAAACCTCCTTCCCATCCTACTGTAAAATCCTGAGGAAAACTCAATCTTCCCTGTCAGGTTGTTGCCATTTACGTACAGAGCACTTAGGCAGGGCAAAGTTTCAAGCTTTGGAGGCAAAATTCCTGAGAGCCTGTTGTCACTTAGACCCAGGAATCTGATCTTCTTGAGCTGTAAAAATGTGTCTGGGATATCCCCACTCAGTCCCGTTCCAGAAAGGTCCAAAGCTGCTAAGCTCTTAAGGTTTGGCCAGTCTAGGATGCTGAGCTTTCCACCAAAAGGATTTCCTGACAGGACCAACTCTTCCAAGGATTTCAGCTCCTGAAGTGACTGTGTCAACCCGCCTGAAAAGTTGTTATTCCTCAGGTCCAGGAGGGTGAGGCTTTTGAGCTTCCCCAGCTCGCTTGGAAGCTTCCCTTGCAGCATGTTGTTGCTTAAGTCGAGTTTCAGGAGCGAGGTCATGTTCCCGATCGATGAAGGCAAAGGCCCGGAGAGTGAATTGCTGCTCACATCCAGTATTAACAGCTTGGACAGTCCCCCGAAGCTATGGGGAATCGAGCCTGTGAACCGGTTTCCCGCTAGTACCAGCCGCTTCAGGCCAGACAAGTCCCACAGGTTCATGGGCAACATCCCATTTAGCCCATTTTCCAGGATCACCAGGGACCGAAGGTTCAAAAGGCGACCGAAGCTAGACGGGATTCCCCCAGTAAGTCCAGGGTTGGATCGGAACTCTACTGATTCCAAGCTGCCAGACAGCTTATCCCAGTAGCAGTCTGATGGAAGGGTTTGTGAGGGCGAGACGAAGCAGTTGAAGAAAGAGAGGGACTTGAGGTGTTTGAGGTGGAACAAGTGGGGAGTGAACGCAGGCTTCTCTGTACAGTCCAAGGAATTGTCATGAACTGGTCCAACGTTCAAGGATGTCACAGACCATTGCCCATTGAACAAATCACAGGACACCCCCTGCAGAAAAAGCAAAAAATTCCAGCACGCCATTGATTACATTTCATCTCAAAGCAGCGACGCTACTGATAGAGAAACTAAGCGTCAAGCATCGCATCTTTTCCACAGTGGTGATTAACTTCGGAATCTTCCTTCTGTTCTACACTTCAATCGAGCAAATGTGAAAATTTTCAAATCTTGGAAGATTCTGGGGGCGATCAAGTGAAAAGGGGCCCAAGAGTGGCGTCATTCCTGAAACTCTGTCACAGCAAGTACCCTCTTGTATCAGGGTACTAGACAAATAATAGAGGTCATGGCGATGAGACGGTGGGCCCTTTAACTCATAAATTCCATGGAGAACAACATGGGATGAGTCCTTTCCAATCCATCTATCTTATCAAAACATACTTCATGGTATAGATTGTACAATTCCAGCTCTCTCTCTCTCTCTTTTTAATCAAATGTTATCTTTAGTGTTACTTGCACTCTTTGTATATGAAACATGTTCTGTTTTTCATGTAAGTCCTGACTTTTAACTTACCATGACCAGATCAAGGAATTAACATTATGTTATTCTTCTACCAAAAACATATATATTATGTTATTCATGTTATTCACCAAGCCTGCTTCCGGAATAAACAACTTAGGAATGATCCGGACATCTTATCTCTGCAACATTGGCCACATGTCTTAATCGATGACCAATGACCAAAGAGTGACCCAGAGACACTGCAGCATCCCATCCGCCTAACTAATCAGGAACTTTTTAGACAACAACCGTACAAATCAATGAGCTCTAACTTTCCCGTGTATGACTTAACGGAAAAAGAAAATCTTTGATAACGATATTAGTCTCCATATTCCTTAATCAGATTCCGTTAAACAGAGGACGAAGAACACGAGTGGTATTGCTCTTATAAGTTGAATTTAATGAGGACATGCTAACTAATAAAAGGACGGTCATGTATACTACAAAATGCGCAAAAAACATGGTTGTTAATTTCAAGTTGATTCCAGGCTTCATGGAGTTTGAAGAGAGGAATACTGATGTACCTGAATGGGAGTCCAGCCACAAGGGTCAGGATAAAGGTCTGAGCCATTCCACCAGTCGCCCACAAAACCTCTGATGGCAGAGTACAGAGCCTCCTTCTCTGCTTTGTCCATTGGAGCCTCATCTGAAGCTCCGTTGCTGTAACTTTCGTCGGCCGCACCGCTCTGTAGAACCGGACACAGCAATATGAACGCGAAGAAAGCGCAAACAGAACTCTCCATGCTGTCCGCGATTCTGGTTGCCCTTTCAATTCAAAAACCAAGCACCCATGTAGAGAAAAACACTGGAATGTCGGGTCAAAGACGATGCTTGAGCTCTTTCGTTCTTCACGAACAGAAAGTGTAGGTGGAGGAATGTAACAGGAAATCGAGGAGAGAAGAGGAGACCCGGGCCCGCTCCTCTACTATGAACATGATTGACGGACTCTATATGTGATGTTCTTGAAAGTTCCCAAAGGGCTGTTTCATTGAGAAGAGAAAAGAAACAAGAGAGCAAAATTTGTAAAAGGGAAACAGGAGAGAGACAGACAGGGGTTTGAAAGCGGAGGATTTTGCTCCCTCCAACGTTTGCTCTTATAGGAAGAGGAAAGAGGACAGGATGAGGAGGAGGACGAGCAGGAGGAGGACGTGTCCATGTGGTGGTGGGGAGTGGCATTAAGATGATGGAAAGCAAAGCAGTAGCAAGAATTAAGTTCATAGGCACGGTTCTCCAAGCACAGCTTCGTAGTAGTAAATGGTAATGTCGATTTTGCCGATGGCCAGAGCAATTAAGAAACTTGGCCCCAACAGGGAGAATTTTAGAGTCTTAGTTTTGAAGGATATAAAAGTTATGGGAAATCTCCAATTACAAGGGCTGATATTTGAAGTTGAAATTCAATATATCACAAGCCCTGAGACTCTCGAAGGATCCTCAAGGCCGATATCAAATTGAACATCTCTTGGTTTCCAAAACTTCACAAATGCCTTTATGATCGATTTACCTTGAGAGGTTGCAAGAAAGACGGTTCTACCATGTATGTACACGCAGCTCCATTTCCTTTTTCTTCTATCGACTGGCTGGCATCACGTCACTCACTAGTGTACTTCCAAAGTCCCAAGTCGAATTCATGCGGTTGAGTGGTCCTTTTTATGTGGGCTGACCCGGTAGAACACATTATCGCATTTGTACGTATCCCTTGAGAAGACATGTGATTTTGTCCCATGATATGGTCCCTAAATATCAGATGCCTTCTCATGTGAAGTCTTAAAAGGATGGGGACTTATTTACCGACAAAAACCAATGGAGTTCTTCTTCACCAAACAACTTACATGTGCAAAAATATATATATACAAATAGACAAATTGACCTCTTCCTAGAGGTTGCATTGATCATCACCGTTATATAATAGTACAAACCCCATATAAATGTATAAGATATATATATTGGGCATGAAAATAAAACTTAAATTAACAATACCATCTTCCATAGGAGAATATAAAATGCATTGAAGTCCATGTTTACTCTATAACTATCAAATCTCCTTATTTTATTTCCACTTCGCGGCACAAACGTAGCCTACAAATGTTGCCTGTAATTATTGTGCTTGTAGGTGTAGGGGAAGGATAAAAAGCGAAAGATATAGGCTGTGTACTCATCTAGGAATGTGGATGAGGCTGAAGCTAGCAACTAGACTGCATGGAGGAGGGTCGTCGGAGCAAAAGGGAGGGGAGGATATTTAATTTCACATAAATTATTAGCAGTAAATGAACAGGGTAATTCTTGCTAATTCCCATTGCAGAAGAAGAGAGGTGGTTAAGGTTGATGGCGGTCAGACCCTGTCAGGGTTAGGGTTTTGAGCTAACCTCTGATGGGAGGGAAACTGGGACCAGCGAGCCGAGCCACTGTTATGCATTGATGACTGGAAGGTAGAAAGGAGATGGTCGATCAAATGTTGTACTGTTCATATATTGTGAGTAAATGACACCGGATCCAAAGTTGACTTAAGAGTGGGGGTATGTGGGGGAGTGGAATAGAGTTTAACCGTTTCATATTTTTTTGGTTGAATTAATATATATGGATGTAATTATTGATTTATTATTGTAGGTAAGTGATATACTCATCACGAAAGTGGACGCATGGTTTCTTTCTTGGCCTGTCCACAGTAATTCAGTACCCATGCAATGCAATGAAATGCACTGAGAAAGATGCATGTAAATGCATGGAAGACGAAAAGGACAAATTTTTTTTTTTTGCCCTTTTTCTAACATTGTTTGTCTGGTTTCTTTTAAAAAAATCCTCTGAGGATCGTTTAGTCCTTTCCGTTTGGGTTGTCTGCGTCATTTTCCCCCTTAATCTTTTTCCCCGGAGATTAGAAGGGCAATAAAAGAAACAAGGACGGAAAGAGCATTGAAGGGCTGCAAGAGCGGGGCGCTCTGCACATCTTGGCCCCAAGACTTCGGCCTTCTGTTCCGTTCGAAAATGATCCATTTCCCTTCTTCTTTTTTCATTGTTGTTAAAGTGATAGGTGGTAGTAGATATAAGAATGTTCTTGTTTTCATGATGATCGATGTAATGAAACCGATATGATCCTGAAGAGGTGGTTCAACCACGATTGATCACGCGGATTCCCACTTTCCTTTGACATTTTTAGCCGGAAGGACTTTCCCTTCAATTTCTACCATTCTCTCCTCTCCTCTGCATGGGACGAAGGGAATGGGGCAAAGGTCCATTGGAAATTGGGTAACGGACCGGAGAAGAAAGAAAGCTATGGACTTGTAGACATTAGAGTGGGGGCAATGGAGCAGCAGACTATGTGTGTATCATAGCCCACAAAAGAACCAAGCACCACTAAATTTTTTTTAGAGATGGCAGAAGCAGAAGCAGAAGAAGCAGAAGCAGAAAGCAGGCCCGCCCCTCTAAAACCTAACAGCAGTCTGACAAGTCACTTTCTGTCGTTGGCCGGCAACCTTTCTCTGTATCCACCCAATTGAATGGTTTGCTCCATTCAACAATGCTTTAAGGTTTTGGGTCTCGTTATTCTTAAATCTAATCACTCCTTAAGTCGAGATCTTCCCCAGTAATCACCCTCAACTTGGGACAAGTTATCAGAAGAGACTGTATCTCGGAGCTTTTCCCTTAACATTGGCAGGCAAGTCGAGAAAAGAAAAGAGTCCAGTCGAGGAAAGTCAAAATTCGCAGGAGGAGATCAAGTCACGGGCATTACAAGCCTAACAGCTTGGATGGTCCCTCTTCCCACACTTTCCTAAATTTTCTGCACCTACCAACAACAAATAATCTCCTTCAACAACAAAGACTACATTGAGTACATTCTACGTCATGACAAGCAGGAAGTGCGCTATTGATTGCAACTGAGCAAAAAGAAATAAGATCTTATTAAGAATCCAAAAGCAATGCGGACAAGGAAAATTCAACTGGCATGTATTTGACTAAAAACAATGGTCCAAGTCTTGATAGAGGCAAGTGAAAATTTGGGTGTCTCCCCTTTGTGCATCTAAAACTTTCTCCATAGAGTACTACAAAGCAACTTAATAAAGGAAATGGAAACCGAGGCACACAAGCCCCGAAGAAGCCAATTTCTTGGAACCTCTGGTTACATATTCAGACTTACAGTATCAATGGCTCAGCTCCTTTCATTTCTCGTGCCATAGGTTAGTCTGCTGGGTCAGCTGATGGTAGGGTCCTGAGTGAGTTCTTTGAGTGATCATATGTTGAAGAATGTCCGGATCTTCTTGTTCATTGATACGTCACTAGGACGGTCTAGCTCTTCATAATAATCATCCTCTCCATCCCCAGCTTCAGTTCCATTCTCCTCATCGTAATACAATTTCTACTTCCATGATCAATTCAACCCTCTAAACTATCCCAGGGACATCAGCGTTCTCATCAGTCATGCCTGCTGCAGTGAACTGCACAAAGAAAAAATTGAACAATTATCACCAAGTTTGATCCCTGAAACATATCCTCTCAAAACAATCACTTACCACAACCAACTTATGCAGGTAACAGCAAACATCATTATTAAAAGTATATGATTAATTTCGCTCTATCCTCTCAAGACAGTCTAAATAGCAATGAAGTTTCTCTGCCTTCACTGAGCAATTTAGTAATGTAAAATGTGTTCTTTTATTTCCTTGGATGCAGACTGAATTTGACCAGTGCTTGCCTACAATACCAAGACCATTTAGTTGGCACTATAAAATTTCCAAGTTTGTAGACACAAAACAAAAAAAAAATCATAATTCTAATTTTGAAATTGGACAAGTTTTTGTGAAAGCCCAGCAGTGAGAGTTTGTAATGGTCAGATTCCAGAAACCAAATAAATTATATGTCAAACAAGATAGCCACAATCATTATCGATCAAAAAAGAGAGAGAGCCACAAATATGGACTATAGATGGAGCCAAAAGAAAAAGATGTTCCTGGAAGGATAAAACTGCAAAAAAAGTCGAACAAGGAACTTGCTTTCATAACAAGTCTTTCATACTTCGGATTATGTCTCCCTCTTCTCTGTCAACAAAGAGGTGGACGATTGATCCTATTCTGGCCTCTTGAAGAACCATCTCTTTGCCTAAGAATGCATTCACTTTCATTTGCCATCTTCTCCATCTAATCAATGGTTCCCTAATCTTCGCAAAAGATTTTTTTTCCCACTCCAATCTCCTCTCTCTCTCTCTCTTTCTCTCCCTCTTAAATCTTCCATTGGCTTGTAAAATGCTGCCTTGTGATCTTCGTGCCTGCAAGATCAAATAAATTGTTAATTGTAAACTAACATGAAGCAAAACTTTGTCCACAGCAAAGAAAATAGAGATGAATATAAGGTTCAGAAAGAACTTACTCTGCTTACAGAGATTGCCACTCCTTCAAAAGTACAATTTAATGTCTCTCCATCACTTGACTTTCATTTGCTGCAACTGTGAACATATCCTGTAGACCTCACCAAGATTGGCCTCAGCATCATGCAACTTTCTTTTCACTTCACAACTCCAGCAACCAAAGCATTTGTGACAACCAGCACATTTAAAGTTTTTCTATTTAACAACAGTTTCATGAATTTCAGCACAAAATTTCACTCTGTGAAACAGCAACAGATAACAAAAATGACTAATTGATATGCATCATTCACCCAGTGTTTGGAAAATTGTCATTTTTAATATGAGCAATGATATTAAACGGAACGAAGAGCCTGATGCAAAGATTGCTAACTTGAAGATAGTGAGTAGCTAATGATCTAATTATCAGGAAAAAAAAAGGATAGCTCATGATCTAAACCAAAAACTTGGACGAGACAACGAAGAATTATTTTTCTCACTTAAAAAAAAATTCCCTCAAAGATTTGCTATGTAACTATCTCAATGAAATAGAAAATTTTCTAATGTAATGATTTGTGGATTTCCATAATTGAAAAAAGTCAAAGCTAAACGGGAAACAAAATCTGCTTAACATATTTGATAGAGGAAAGCTTGTACGTGTGACTTGTGTGGCAACTGTAAAGTGCAGTGGAAAAGTAACACACAAACTGCATCTCCACAGAAGAACAGGGCAAAGAAAGGCAAGATAGAATGAAGAATTAGCATACATCTACCATACATTGCTTCTCAAAGATCAGAGTTTTCCTGAAATTATCTTCTCTCAACTCAGCGTCAGCCACAGCAACCAAATGTGCCATCTGCTCCCACATGAGAAGACCTTGCTTCTGCTAATGCTTTTCTTAAATTTTCAAAATTATCAGTCAATTCTGCCTTCTCCTTCTGCAGAAGTCCCATATGATGTTGATAATCCAATAGCCGAACACAGAACCAATTTCTTTGAATCCAATGCTTTGAACTCCAAAAATACTGGTGCATGCTAGATAGTCAATAAAGAAAATCACAATTATACCGTCTAGTTTGAACAACGGCAATATTCTATGAATGACACTGTCAGGCTTCAAAATGTCATTTTCCCAACAAACGGAATCTCAACATTTCTTCCGTAGGTGCATTTTGTGACCATTCTGCGAAAGGCTCATTGAATGAACCCCATGAACAATGAAGCAATAGAATGAGCCTAACAAGTAACAAGGTACCTCTTGGGTCAAAACCAACTAGACTGTGAGTTCTCCATAGCCTAGAAGATTGGTCCATCCCAACGCCGGAATAAGTCTCGCCCAAGAATAAAACATAGATTCTCCCCGATTTACCGCATTCTTCAAATTCGAGGCCCTTTCTGCAAGAGCCTGCCAATCCCTTCTCTATGCTGCGGTCTCCCCAGCAGTCCGCCTCCCTGAACTGCCTCTTGTTCTCCAAGCCCCCACCGCCGCTATCGCCGTCCCGTCCATTGTCGTCCAACAAACCCAGCGGCGACCCAGCTACAGCTTTGCCCTTGGAACCAGCGCTCCTGGGGACCCTGCTCCTAGGCGTCAGCGACTGAGCCAGATATCCCTTTGTTGGAGGAGTTAACATCGAGCATGGAAAATATTAATGGCGGGGAATTGAATTACGATCACGACCAGGGTCCAGTTTTGGTTTTCTGAAGGAGTATAGGGTGTGAAAGTTGCATTGTTTTGAAGTCTTGGGGCAGACGAAGCAATTGGCTTTTGTTCTGCGACCGCTAGGTACGTTGCCTCTTCATTCCAGTCGAACGAGCAGAGCTGACCGAATCCTTCCTCTGGAGTGCTCGGACTAGGTTCGGACCTCTCCCAACGTACCCGAATCACGACCCAGATGGGCTCGTCCACCGTATTTCCTCCACCGTCTATCTTTCTCTCATCCGGGCCCCTACGACGCCGCAGTCTCTCCGTATTCCTTGGCCAACAGTACTCACTAGTCAGCATCCACCAGTTCTCGAAACCGGGAGTTCTGTGCGCGTGCTCTTCACTTGCCGAACGAGGCCCCGACCTCTCCTGGGATTCAGGCGGTTCAAGCTCCGAGTTCAATGGTTGGGCAGTTGTGGATCACCCAGTAGCTCGGGAGGAAGGAAGGAGAGGTGCTTCAGAGCACTTAGGTTATGATTACGTCTAGAATCTTTCATTTTTGGTCCATCGATCGAGCTCAAAGGTTTGTTCTTTGTTGTGCAGGACTGCCCACGGTTGTCGTTGCGGGAATTGGGGCGTCTCTTGCTGTGCTACTCGCGGCCATTGCTCAATTCTCGCTCTCCAGACAAGGTCATCGATAAAAATATGGTCTTTAGCTATCCTCCTCGTATAAGTGAACGGGTGATCTCCACATTTGAACTAAAAAATCTTGCTGAAATTGTCTCAGTTCCAAGTGCTGCTGATTTACTTGTGCTAGATGCTAGAGAGTGAGTACTGCAAGTGAAACATACATTTCCTAAAGTAAAAAGGTGGAACAAGAAGACAAAGAGTTCCATATTCTGAGTTTGCACCAATTCTGTGGCATCTTAAGTAGCACTTCTGAGTACTAGACTGAGGCCTGACGTTGGGACTTTAATCAAATTATTGAGCCACTAATGCATATTTTGATGTATAAAGTTAGTTATTTGTACCTTTGGCAGTTGGCCTCTATTCCACTGGGAATGTCTTGTCCGGGTTAATTTAATGTATGCATGGAGGTTCTCTGTTGTCTAACAAGGGGCTTTTTCACCTTTATATGTTTTTCAGGGTTTAAATTCCATTTATGCAGTCCATTCAACGCCTTGCAAGGTCTGTTGCATAAGGCTGAAAGTCAAGATAATTCAAGTTTAAATACTTCTGTGGGTTCAGCAAATAGTGATGCCATCGAGTCTGAGGAAAGCTCAGGGATAGGGAGTGTATCTGATGAAATTGGTGATTCTATGGCTTCAGGTGCTTCAGTTTGAACATATTTTGCTAAATGCTTTTTATTTTTTATAGCTAAAACAATCTAATAGCCTACAATCAATTGATGTTTCTAGACAGTAAACATTGGAGATAGTTTAGCAGCCAGCTTGTCTAGTGCCAATTTTGCTGAAGTTTATATTGTCAAGTAATAGCTAGTTTAAGTATCATCATTGTTCTTGTACATTTCATTTTCTCCTCAGTTCTTTATCAGATAATCCTTAGTGATCCACGTTTTCTTTCTTGGCAAATTACAGTGAATTCAAAGAAAGAAATCAAAGTGGAACGAATTATAATTCCAGCTGCTGTAGATTCAACTCAACAGGAAGCTCTTAAGCTATTAAGAAGTCTGAAGGTTTGCCTTTTAAGATACATGTTAGACATTGTTGATGCTGAAGTCCATAATATATCACTGAAACGATTGTTCCCCAGAGAGTTGTTGGTTAGCCAAGCCATATTGCTCTCTATTTCTTTGTTGGATGAATTTTGTTGTCTGTTGTTTGTTCCTTTTTAAATGAGTTTGAGGCTAAAAACTAACTTAAGAACAATGTGGTATGATCTTTCTAGCTTACTTAACATGCATTTGTTTTATAATTGTCTGAGGAAAGTCATAGTTGGAAATTGCTAAAGTGGACATAAAATGCTAGTAGAAGGTAACTCTATTCCATTTGTTCAAAGTCTAAACCAATAAATTAGTTCCAACACAGTCTCTCATTCCTGTGAGTCTCTGTCTGCTAACAGATTGCTACTTATACTATTGCAACATTAGGCAATTTAATGTACTCAATTGGAAATTTTTTTATTCAGCTCCAAGTATGAATATGACAGTTATTAACGTGTACAGATCATTGAAGATAGTGTTAAAGCTGATCAGCTATGCACTAGAAGAGAATATGCAAGATGGTTGGTTCAAATAAGTTCTTCATTGGAAAGGTATTACTTAGTTGAAGTTCGTATAAATGCCCTGCACTTTATGTGGGATTAGCTGGAACTTAAAATGACAGTTTATTTGTTAGGAACCCACAACACAGACTTGTTCCAGTAACCTCAGTTTCTGGCTGTAGTAATACTGCATTTGATGATGTGGGTGAAGATGATCCAGACTTTAGCTCGATTCAAGGTAAGCATTCATCTCCACTTTGTGCCTTTTTATTTGTCTAATTCTGTCAAAAATTTATGCATATTCTTTACATTTGTGGAAGCGCTGGCGGAGGCTGGTATCATCCCAAGCAAGCTTTCTGTGAAAAGTCCCAGTAACAGTTCAGAAAGCCAAGGGAAGCTATTATTTTTCTCCGAGAAGTAAGTCTTCCACTCTATCTTCTTTTAATTTCTAGCGAAATTCCAGCATTCTCCTATATAAAAAACACTCTTGGGGCAGGTTTATATCGAGACAAGATCTGATAAATTGGAGAGTTCAGTTAGAATACAGTTTTGTTCCTGGAATAGAAGAAAAGGTAATACATATAGTATAATTCTTTCTTTTTTCTTTTTTAGTAGTTTATCTTTTTCATGTATATTAATGCTTCAAAGTCTATCCAGAGCTTAAAAGCCTGACTTGTTTACAGTTCAGATATCAAGGTCAAAGGTCAGATTCATGGATTTGAAGGAGGTCAGTTCAGACATATCTCCCGAGTTTTTCATGGACTTGATTGCTGGTGGCAACAGCATTATCAGAACAGTCTTTGGTCTCTCTCTAAACTCTCTCTTAGACTCAACTTTTAGGATAAAATAACCAGATCAAACTCCTTTCATATGGAGTTCCTGATTTAATAACTGCTTACAAAGCTCAGGAACAGTCATGATTGTTGAAATACATGCTGTGCAGGTCGAATTAAGCGATTTCAACCCAGCACACCTTCAACAAAAGGACAAGCTGCTGTGGTTCTCGTAAGTGGCAGAATGAGGGAAGCAATTCAAACTGAACTAACAAGGCTAGAGGCTGAGAATTCTTCTAGACTGCTTGAGATGGAAGTAATCAGATCAGATTTGCTGAGCAGGGGAGACATAAAGAGGGTTTGGGATGATAAGCTAAAAGATGAAGCAGCCCGAGGAATGGAAATTGAGAAGGACTATGTTGCAGCAATTTGTGACCTGGACCAGCAGAAGATCATTCAGCAGAAGAGTTTTGAAGATCATGTGAAGGAGAGAGCAGCTCTAGAATGTCAGAGACAACTTCTCCTTAGTCTCAGAGAAGAGGTTGATGAAATGTCAGAGAGGCTTTCATCAGAGAGAGCTGTTTATGTGGCTGAACAGTGTAATGTGCAGGAGATGTCCAGGGAGTTGCTGAGGAAGCAGGAAGGACTTCTTGATACAAAGTCAATTTTGGAAGCTGAGAAGGAAGCCTTACGAATTCTAAGGTAAATTTTGATTTCACATTTTGCCCTTTCCTGGGGTAATCTTTTATTTGAAACGCTAGGATGCTTCATCATAAGGTTTATGTTTCTGTGAGTGGTGATGACATGATAATGATATTAGAATCAAATAACCTTGTTTGTAAGAATTGACTGCAGTCTATCTTTGCTTCTCTGGGTATGTTCCACCATCAGGGACCTTTTTCTGCTTTCTTTATCTGAGAGTACTATTTGAATTATCCTGAACTCTTACTAACGTGCACTGACTATATTTTAGCATGAAGACCTGTGAAAAACGGCAATGATTTCTTGGAAATCAATAAATCTTTTAGTTGTTGGTTCTGATGAAGTGGACAGTTCTCAAGGAAAGGAATCAATTTATGCTCGCAGATCTTGGGTTGAGGATGAAGCAAAGAGAAGTCATGCTCGGGCTAAGGTTCTGGAGGAGGTTGGAAGGAGGTGGAGATGGGAATAATAGCAGTCGCCACTCTTTCAATTTAGGCAATGAGTTTTCATATCTGATGCAGCTGCTGCTTGTGTTTTTCCATTCATGTAGTCTTTTCCACCTGAGGCTAAGATACCCGGCTTTCGTAAATGTCAAGCTTGAATGAGTCGAATGGATTGAAGGTTTTGACTTGCTGTCATCTGTCATTTATGTCATGCAATTGCTTGCTCTGGGAGCTTAATACAAAGCGATTTTGTTTGCTTGCCTCATTGAAGTGCCCAGAACGTAAGATAGAATGGCAACTATGCCCAAATCACTTGTTCTGCTCCCAATTTCCTCCCAGCTAGTCCTACTTGAACAAGTTGGATGGCGTATACCAAGGACATTGCAATGCTTCATTCTTGTGGACTTTAATGTTATTTCTTCACAAGATGTGCCGCTGTCTCTAGTCAAACTTTAAAATTCCCACGTGATTGGTCCTAATAGAGCGGAAACTACGCCCTTCATCCTGGAGTTTTGGAGTCATCTTAAATACAGGTGAACTCGAGGATGATGTCTCGAGGTGGACAGTGAACTTCCTGTTGTTGAAGAAAAAACTGTTTTCAGCACTTCAAATTGCAAAACTATGCTCAATCATTTAACTTTATTCACATGTTACAAGTAAAGATGATTGTGGCATAGCCGCGTGACTAGGCAAGCATCCTCACAGAGAGACGCCGGCATTCGTAAGGATTACAGAAATGAATTAGAGAGAGAATCAAGAAAGTGAGGCCTGCCGTAGCAATGATAAGTCATGAGAATGAAAAGCTGAGCTTTTGCTATGTCGAAGCCCGAGAACTTTTGATATTGCCGCTAGTGGCAAATGCAACTGACGCGCTTCGAAATCTTTCCTCCGAAGTCCCCAACTGTGGTGTCTCCCCTTGACTATCTTCTGTAGGCACCGGTCACAGCCTCAAACGGGTAAGAGACTTTGTCTGCATTTCATGTCTTCTCTTGCGACCCTTTTTCTACTGTTGCGGTTGAACTCTTTACTGGCATCATTGGAGCCCAGTATTGGGTCGGCAAATCAACGATAATTTAGGGCCTGTTTTTGTCTCAGCCGCCTTATTACTGTCTTCTCTCCAGAAAATGGAGAGACCCATCTTCCATGATTCTGCTCGTGGCTGTCTATTTCCATGGATGGCCAATCTCTTCACTGGTTTCATTGCAAAGAAATAGAAAGGTAGAACATTTATTTTTGCTCATTATCTAGTCAAGACTTTATCGGCTGAGCTTGAGCATAAAAATTCTGGTGCAAACAAGGATGGGGCAGAGTGGAGCCCATAACATTCATGATACGGATGGGGACAATGTTCTGTTTCTTGTGTCCTTGCTTGCTGTGGTTTTAGAGAAATATCCCATCGATTATTTATCACCATCAAATTCCTCGGCCAAATGTCTCATATCTGACGGCCTGTTAGAGATTCTTCCCGTCCCGTAAATATTTTCTAGCAATCAGCTTGATAATTGATATGGAGAAGTATTCATAATCGTATGAACACGATTATTTCTCTAAGTAAATTCGGGCCTTCTCATCTCTTAGTTGGGTAAATATCTATTGATCCATGGTGAAATTGACTTTCATTCAACAATAATTTTATCTTTTGGGTCAAATTATGGTGGATATTGTACTTGTATTTTTTTTCATTATCTTTATTTTTGTAGAACGTTTGTTAATTTTCTTTCATGTGACTGGTGCCTTTGGGCTGCCCAACCCATAACGTTTCCATCCATAAAAATCCAAAGAAGATAAGATCTGAGGATATACGTGGCCTGTTGATTTCATCACATAAAACAAAGCCTTTACTATGGCATATATGATAGAAGCCAGAAAGATTAGGGGGGGGGGGGGGGGGGTTGGGTGGGGGATGGGTGGTATGGTGGTGCGCGGTGGTGGGGGCCATCACCCAACAAAAGGTCTTTCTTCTTTTGCCATTTTGTTGGCTTGATTTTACTTATGGCTCCGAGTAAACAACTCATAGTTAGTCTTCGGTTTTGCATCTATCAATATAAAATAAAAATTCTTCAGGTTTCTTAACATTATAGTCCACATAAATCTACTTTCCTGATGCTTTTGTGAGACAATATGTCTATCCTATGAAAAATTTGTCTGACTTGCATCTCTGTTTAAATGCCTGATTATATGAATCTGTTCCTTTGATAGTCGTTGTTAGCCATAATTTGGTCTCATCGGACTGAAAAATAAATGCCATACCACCTATACTAAATTTATCTGTATGACAACTTGAAGAATATGCGGGAGGAAAGACAAAGACATGCAAGAAAATTTGAGATAATCTATCTTACCCTCTGATTCACTATTCAACTTCATTCTCTAACAGCCAGACAAGACAGAATTGGCACTCTCTTAGTCTTTCTCAAAAATACGGTTTGTGAAGTGTCTGTCTAGTTCATGGACACGTTTTTAAACTCCAGATGTATTCTTTTCTTTGAAGAGAGATAGTCACACATTAGACCTACGCTTTCTTTGGTGGGTTCTAATCTTTATGGAGAAGGACTGGCCACTAGTTATCTGGTGGCTACTGTAGCTCTTACAATGAGATTTTGTATTGCAATTCTTTTAGTCTGAAAACTAAACAAAACATGCCAAACTCTTGGTGGGTTTCTCATAAACCTGTTAAGATGGACTAAGAAGTTTTATGCTCATGGAATGATCTCAATACTCATGTCAGGTTCTGATGCTGCTCTGCAGTGTGTTGCTGCCCATAGAAAATGTCTTATGAGCTGCTCTGCTGATCTATTCTCAGCTCATTCACCAGGTGTGAGGTCTGATTTATGGTGTGGATGGTTGAGAATACCTCTTCAGCAACTCCAACATGATAGTCAGGTTAGGCTTCTTGGTTGCTACTTCAGTTGCAGCTTATGCTATTAAACAGCTCAACATTAAACCCTCAACGCCAATAAGTATCAATGTATGCAATCTTGTTTCTGATTTGTTTTCAGTTATTTGATTCCACTCTAATTCCTTAAGGCGTCCATTCTATATTATTTTTCTGTAATAATAATTCCAAAGAAAACATGTTGAGTTGCACTATCTTTAATCCTAGAAGATGATGGAGCGGGGTTCAAGAAGCAACAAGGTGATGGAGAAGACAACGAGCAGTTTATATATTCTACTGATGGTGTTGAAGAGGAGGATGTAAGCTTATTTTCATATCTCAACTTTCATTTATATATATAGTATTTTGGGTTTACTTAGAATCAGTTTCTCAATTGTTGTTTCGATCAACTGTGCCTCTGGGGGGAGAAGGAAGAGGAAGAGGAAGAGGAAGAAGTCAAACTGATCAACAGCATAATCAATCCTGCCTTCAGCAACGCTCCTTACCTTGTAGATGATAATATTTTACCAGAATTTGAAGATCTTCTGTCAGGAGAGATTGATTTCCCATTACCTGATAAGTCTGACCGGGCAAAGAAGGATAAAGTTTATGAGACAGAGATGGCAAATGAACTCGAGAGGTTACACAAACTAGTGAAGGAGTTAGAGGAAAGAGAAATTAAGCTTGAAGGAGAACTTCTCGAGTATTATGGGCTAAAGGAACAGGAATCAGATATTCTAGAGCTGCAGAGGCAGCTTTAGATAAAGACAATTAAGATTGATATGTTAAACATCACTATAAACTCATTACAAGCTGAGAGGAAGAAACTTTAGGAAGAGATCTCTGCAAACAAGGAGCTCAATGTGGCGTGAAACAAGATTAAGGAGCTCCAAAGGCAGATCTAGTTAGAAGCTAATCAGACAAAAGGACAACTATTGCTGCTTAAGCAGCAGGTCTCAATCCTTCAGGTGAAGGAGGAGGAAGCAGTGAAGAATGATGCTGATGTCGAGAAGAAGCTGAAGGCTGTGAAGGAACTGGATGTGGAAGTTGTGGAGCTAAAAAGGATAAACAGAGAGCTTCAGCATGAGAAGAGGGAATTGATTGTAAAACTGAATGCTTCTGAAGCTAAAGTTATGGAACTTTCTAGCATGACAAAGGTTAGGGCAGATTCTACTTTCCTCAGCTACCAGATTTTTTCCTTTTCTTCTTCAATATGTTTTGTTTTCTTGATTCTACTTTCTCAAAATTTTTATAGACACATTTTTCTTTTTTTTATTTTGTGTATCTTTCATGTCCGTCTGTTGTTCTTTTGGAATTCCGTTACAACTCAAAAAGAAGATGATGAGTCAATGTATCACTGGCTGATTTTCTACTTTCATTTCAAAGAGATAAAGAAACAAGAGAGATTAAAAAATGCGACTGAGTTGCATTTTAGATGATATCACCCTTAATGCGAAATTGATCTTGCTTTCTGCTGATCACAATTTTCTATAGCCAAAGAACTCAAAACAGCTAGAAAAATTATTGATAACCAATCAACTCAAATTGTCTTGTTGCAGAGTGATAAAGTTGCTGCATCAAGGGAGGAGGTCAACAAAATCAGGCATGTGAACGAGGGCTTGTTGAAGCAAGTGGAAGGCCTTCAGATGAACCGGTACAGTGAAGTTGAGGAAATTGTTTACCTCTGTTGTTGGGTCAATGCTTGCTTGAGGTTTGAGCTCTGGAGTTTCCTGACATCACAGGGAAAATTATCAGCCTGTGATCTTAGCAAGAGCCTCAGTCTGAGATTGCAGGAAAGAGCTAAGCAATTAATGTTAAGAGTACGCTGAGTCAGAAAGGGGGCAAGGAGACACCGACCTAGGCAGCAACTTCTCTCATCCATCATCTCCTGGGAGTGAAGATTTTGATAATGCATTTGTAGATAGTTGTATGAGCAGGTACGGTGGTTTGAGTAAGAAACCAAGCTTGATACAGAAGTTAAAGAAGTGGGACTGGAGCAAGGATGACTCAAGTGCTCTCATCTCCAGCAAGATCATTCTCTGGCAGGTCCCCAAGTAGGGCAAGCATGAGTGTCCGCCCATGGGGGCCACTTGAGTTGTTGATGCTCTGGAATGCCGGGTATAGCGTAGTAGCAATCACTACATTGGAAAGACAGAGCTGGAGGCTGCTAATAATTCTCCATAGACTCCTTCAGGTGAATCCTTGAACTCTGTGGCAGCTTCATTCCATTTGATGTCCAAGTCTGTTGAGGGAGTGATGGATGAGAAGTACCCTACATACAAGGGCCATCACAAGTTGGCCATGGAGAGGGAGAAGTAGATCAAGCAGAGAGCTGAGCAGGCAAGAGTGGAGAAATTTGGTACTGGCCTTAGAAGCTCAGGTTCAATTCTCGACACCAGGCCCAAGGATGACAGTGGTAGAACACCTGTGATTCTGCCCCACAAGCTCACACAGATAAAGGAGAAAGTATCGAGTGACTTGACTGACCAATCAGGTAATAAGATGGAGGAATCTCCGATAGTGAGCAAGATGAAGCTCCTGGAGATCGAGCGGAGGCCTCCAAAGGTACCTCAACTGCCTCCTAAGCTGTCAAGAGCTACCTCTACTGGTTCAAACTTCAATGGACCCAGTGGGGTGCAGGGTGGTCCACCACCACCGCCAGTTATCCCACTGCCTCCACCACCTCCCGGTGGAGGACTGCCCACACCTCCACCACCACCAGGGGGCCTCCCCAGAGGGGTAGGAAGTGGCGATAAAGTCCATCATGCTCCTGAGCTGGTCGAGTTCTATCAGACACTGATGAAACAGGAGGCGAAAGAGGATGCATTGTCCCTTATTTCTTCATCATTGAATGTCTCAGATGCAAGGAGCAACATGATTGGGGAGATAGCAAATTGGTAATCCTTCCTACTTGCTGTGAGTTACTTTCTATTCTTTCCTGACTTTTGTTTTTTCCACCTATGAAGTTAACTTGAAGTAATACTTCATTTTCCCCCCTTTGTTGTCTTGGGTACAGGTGAAAGCTGATGTAGAAACTCAAGGCAATTTCATTCAATCCCCAGCATCTGAAGTCAGATCAGCTTCCTTTACCAGTATAGAAGACCTTGCGGCCTTTGTCAACTGGCTAGACAAGGAGCTTTCATTCTTGGTAAGCCAGTCTTATATTTGAGAAAAAATGTTTACCAATATTATCAATTCTAATAATTGTATGTTGAGTTACTGCATTATGCTCTGTAAAGGTGGATGAAAGGGCAGTATTGAAGCATTTGATTGGCCCAAAGGTAAAGCAGATGCATTGAGAGAAGCAGCATTTGATGAAGTTGGAGAAAGGACTTTCATCCTTAGATGATGATCCCAAGCTCCCATGCGAAGCTTCCCTGAAGAAGATGTACTCATCACTTGAAAAGTATGATTTACTTTATTTTTCGTATGATAGTTTATCCTTAAACGGTCACCTATAGAAGTACATTCAGCCGATCTATCCGCATTTCATGTTATCATAGAGTTGAGCAAAGTGTTTATGCGCTCCTCCAAACGAAGGACATGGCGATTTCAAGATATTGGGAATTCGGGATTCTAGTTGACTGGTTATCAGATACAGGGATTGTTGGCAAGGTACCTTGACTATGGATGAAGATGAAAGACTTTCTTGAGGTTTTCCAAATCTTCATCCTTTATATGTAAATGGAGAACCCCGTGGAAATTCTTGGTGAATCATCTAGGCACTTCAATAATGGAAAATTATTGGCCAACCTTGAAGTTGAGAATACCGGAGTAAATATTTTGGTCTTTCTGAAGAATTCTTGAAGTAATAGTTCTTTTTTTATAGTCTATCAAACATATATATGATGTCTAGTAATAGTATAGACATTGAAGGCATTTCTTGTTTTGCAGGTGAAGCTCTCATCAGTTCAGTTGGCGAGGAAGTACATGAAGCGTGTCACCACGGAGCTCGACGCTTTAAGTAGTCCCAAGAAAGAACCCAACAGAGAGTTTTTGGTTCTTCAAGGAGAGAGATTTGCCTTCGAGTCCATCAGGTAGATTTCTACTCTACCCGTCTTCATCTCTCTAGCGTTAAATGCCAAAGAATGCCTCTTGTCATTGTTGAAGATATACAGCTAAGAGCAAAGATTTTCTTTCCAAGATGAGAAGTTTAACTTTATAAATGCAGATTATCCAAACTTGCCACGCCCTAACCCAACCTCCCCACCTTCAACCTCTCTTCTTGCACGTCAAGAATTGAGGATCAATTTCGTGAAACGTGTGGTTAATGTGGAAATTTTCACTGTTTTTTTATTCGTTCACAATCTCTTGTACTCCAACAGGATAGAGTCAGGACTTGGTGCATGAACAGCCACCGCTTTTTGCAGTTTCATTTCTCAGTTCTTTTCCCCACTTTAAGATTCCATAACGTCTTGAAGTTCTAAATATATGTTAGAATATGGTGGAATCTAATCTTTTATATTCAGAATTCTCCTATTAAATTTTCAATTATGGGATGTAACTCTCAATGTACATGCTCACTTTACCTGGAGGAAAGTTAAGCATTAAATGTCAACTTTGGTTTGGATTGTTACTAAGAACTGTGAGTGCATCAATGTACGATTGAGGGCCCACTCCAGTGTGGAGCTATTTCAATTTAAATTTATATATTGTGCGGAAAGGGGAAAAGGTTTTGTATATGAGAAAGGCTAGGAACAGCACAATCTTCTATGGATGTAGATGTGATCGTGATGTGACAGATAGGTAGCATAGGTACATATATATATATATATATATATGTGAGATATTCGGCAAAGCAGTCGGCAAATCCTGATGAGTAAATAGCAAGATTAGTTGGATTTGTGGTAGCAGTATTATTTTTAATTTAATTATGTAATAAAATCTCTTTTATTTATTTATTTTTCAATTTTTTCATATACTTTTATAAGTTTATGTGTCTCGATTGCCATTAAAATAATAAGAAGAAGAACCAATGTGAAAAAACATCATTTATGATTTAAATTTTTTTATCTTTTTATGATATTGAACTAAAATTAGCTAAGGCATGTTAAGTTTGGATATTTGATTATGTATACTGATATATATATATATATATCTATATATTGTTATGCTATGATCACCGTCTAGAAATGGCTAGCACTGGAGATTGTAAAGTGAATCGGTTGGAGCTCAATCGATTTTTATTTAACCTTTTTAGCTGATCTGCTAGCTAGCATCAAGTAACAAGCCGTCACGTGGCATTGATCGGCACTTGCCATTTCCTTGAGGTGTTGTCATCTCTCTCATGCGTTTCATGTATTATAATAATCCCTGCATACATATAAGGAAAAGAATATATATATATATATATATATACATATGTGTGTGTGTGTGTGCGCGCGCGTGCGTATGTGCATGTGATTGTATCGGATGAAATCACTTTTGGACTTGCACACAGCGTATTTAAGGTACGTAACTCGGCTATTGAATGTATATATTGTTGTCGTTCTGGTATTTAGTCTGAAGCTGAAGGAGAATATATGACAATTCGTGTGCTGGTTTGCGATTTCCGTGTCTGATTATATTGGTTGTTAGCTTTATAGTTTTTATTGAGGAGGGAGGACGTCGTCGGTCGGCCGTGAGGATCGATGGATTTTTGTTGGGCATGGGCACTGTCTTACAATCTGAGAAGCAATAGTCCATCCCACCAACAGACAATGAAATATTTTCCAGTGCTCAAGTAAGAAGGATCTATGATCGGATTCATGATACGCCATTATTTGCCATCCTGATGGCAACTTCCAGATCAATGATTAACGCGGGGGTGGGGGGTGGAAAGGATGAAGTTCTCGAACTGTGGATTGTGGATTGTGAATGCCAGATATGTGAGAGATCGCTGTCTGGCGAGTGAGAATTCATCAACAACTGGATCGCCATTCTCAGGCGTGTACATAGTAGTTCCAACTACTTGCTCTTCCCATGAGTTCTCGCTAGTCAGCGATGATGGAAATTCTCTGTGGCGTGCGACGGTGTTCCCTCATCAGTGTCTCGAATGTCTATGGGGGCCCTGTGGCAACCTTTATCTAGCTGAACAAAGCAAACCTATGATGATTACATGGATGCCATATGCACAGAGGAGGTGCCTACGATGATCATACGAATTAAAGCTAATAATAAGGGGATATGCTGCATTATACAAATGAAAATAGATTTAATTACTAATCGACAACAGCATCACTATCGGGATTCCCTTTTTTTCATGAATGCATATTCTGGATATCGAGAACTAGTGGCCGATTATTATGGACTAATTAACTTGAGGAGATCACGAGGTCGGTTTGCTAGAAATATAAAACAGTTGATGCAGTCCCTGCAGTTGGAAATGTATCAATTATCATGGAGAGATAGCAAGACGGACGGTGGTTCTGAATTGCCTCCGCCGCCCTGGATGAGACCGTCAGTGGTAACCGCCGGCAAAAAGCCACCATCTCGCCTGAGCCCTTCCCAATCGATCATTTTCTCTCGATAAGAATAACATCTAAAGTACTAGCGATGTTATTTTACGAAATTATTGAGGAATATTAAATAATCTCTTAAAATTTCACCTTTACTAATATCCGAGAAAAAAAATTATAACTATCATTTTATGGACCATGATAGAATTAATATATTTGTTCTTAGTTAATAAGTTCTACTTTCCTCTTTAATCCGTCTGTCATGATCAATCATGTGCGCCTTTTTCACCTTTCCCTGGGTTGGATTCTTAAGAGAGTTGTGGGTGTCGGTTAATTAGCATATAAGAACTTAAAAAAATTGATAAGATAAAATCATCATGAGTCTTATATATTTTAAAAATCTTACAAATAAATTTTAAAGTGATAGAACAGTTTCTTTATATTTACTTTTATGGCATATTGAAATTCATTTCATTACACATCATGATGAAAGTGACAATATAAATATAATGGTGTTAGATTTTGCTTATTTAATGTTATAGAATGACGAAATCCACTCCAATATACAATAAAATTAAATATATAAAATTTATTCGATCATTTTAAAATATATAAAATTCGTAATATCTTTGTTAAAAAAAATGCCCGGAGCGCTGTGTCATGTGACATGAAAGCCATATTTTTTTCACACACACGCATCCATATACATGTAATTATGTGCCTTGCCGTCACAGCTACTCATATAAACTATCATCCCTGTTGAAATTTCACCAGTAATAAATCGAATGAAATTTGTGTAACTCTAATCTCAGTTGCATTTCTTCGACACTTTTCCCTTCTCAGTAAAGATTAAATATTAGGATTTGAATTTTATAAATGAAAAATATTATATTTGAAAGGATTTTATCACTTATTTGTATAATTATGTTTAAATCTAAACTGTTCATAATTGGTATAAATGGAAATTAACTCCCATTATATAATCAAATCTTATAATAAAAACTACCGGAAGAATATTACTTATGATCACAATTCATTTCAGTGAAAGCCCAAAATTGTATAGTATATACTATATACAATATATTACATATCGAGATCAATACATGTACAGAGGCCGGGATTCAGAAAATTTGAAATCCCCGCTGGAAATAGAATCACCATATAAACCAGATTCGTACCCTGACCACCTTCAAGCCAAGGGATATTCATCAATGATGTAGTGGATTTGGGCCGGTTGGGACTAGGCGCTTCTCAACGCCGTAACGAGGGTCGATCTCGCTCTTGGCTCGTTCATCTGAAGCGCCTTCCCCGTGGTTTTGCAGGCGGTGATGGGGTTTCTGAAATGGGGTGAAGTCGAATTTGCTGGACAGAACCTTCCGGTTGATCGAGACCGGATGGGGAAACAAGGATGGGTACCTCATGGTGCTTGTACGTTGCTCGTGGTAATTGTTGATGAAGGGCTTGACATTATTGAAGCGGTGAGACAATAGGAGAATGAGAGAGAGCCAAACCAAGGAGATGACTAGGTGGGAGATCTTCAAAGCCATGGAGAGGAGAGGAAGATGGAGGAGGAGGAGGAGGAGGATGGAGATAAGAGGAAGCATGGAGCATAGAGGAGATCCACTACCAAATAGAGTTTAGTGGATGGGAGAAATTCCTCAAGTTTATGAGAACACGAACCCTACAGGGAAGATGGTGTTCAATATATATACTTACATGCATACAACCTCATCAAATAGGCACATAAATACGTAGACATGTATATATTATAAGGAGGCTGTAAAATTATGGGGTTCTTTTATATATATATATATATATATATATTATTGTCGGTGAAAGGTTGTTATATTTCTTGGATGTACATCTTAAACTAATATTTAGAGAATTAATGAATAATAATTAGTGTAAATTCAAGTCATGTAAGTGTATTTAAAATATTGAATTATTTTAATTATTAAACTTTGACAAAACTCGAATTTAATATCCTAAGAGATATGCCGAACAGTTGTAACCAGAAATCACATGTACCTATTCAATAAATCTATCGATGGGGAGGGGGATGAAATGAAATCAATGAAAAGTTATAATTGGCAGTTGGACCCACTCCATCCAACGAAATGAAAGTTACTTAAGATTCAAGGGAGGGAGGGAGAAAAAAAAAAGAGAGTAAGGGTCATAATTTGGGATGATTGTCAAACAATGTATTATATATGTTTGATTACGTGCTAATTAATGGTCTTTAGTAACATCCTAATTAAATTGATTAACGTGTGTGCAGACATTATTATAAGGTAAGTTAGGGTAAAGATGAAGCTCCACTATGTTATACGTGAGGTGGACTCGATGGATTGCACAAAATAGTGGGGAATGGACGTATTCGATATTCTCCATGGACAAAGCAAAGTATGAACAGTGAAAGATGTTTGTGCCTTACAGTAGAAGGGCCTCTTCCAAAACTTCTCCCCTCATGATTAGGCTAAAAACTTTATTATTATTATTATTATTGTTAAACACAACCTGATGATTCAAAATTTATAGGTCCGCCCCATTAGCTAGGTTTGATTTATAATCATAATTTTTTTTCAATTAATAGTATTCGACCATGAAATGCTACTTTGGAACATTTGATGCACCAAACATATTATAATAGTCAATTATGCTTGGTGATTTGAACTTGGAACCTTGAATCAGTCTAGAAAATAATAGGCTTACATTTTAAAAAGAAAAAAAGTAAGCCCACAAATGTCCAAAGAAAAGAGACACCATGTTATTTCTCGAACAAAATTATAGAGGGATTGGCCTACATACTAGGAGAATTTACTCATCTCCTTAAAATCTTGGATCGAATCTGGTAATGAGAGTTTGAGACCATGAGAAGTAATTTCCATGAATGCTTAGACCCACCGGCGACGGCCTACTGAGAAAGAAAATTCCAATCTGCTGAAATGACTCTCAACTAAAGGAACAAGTGGACCAGCTTAGGCTGTATCCGACATAGATTATTACATCGGATATCAATGAGAAAAGGGCAAAAACTGGCCGGCTACCTCTGAGCCAGCTTATCAGGGCTCTGCTCGGCCCAACCTACGAGCAAGATAATGGGCCATAATTTAACCCCACAAGAACAATCTTACAGGTTCTTCTCACGCCATTTTGCGGGAGGTAAGAAAATTTAAGATAATAGGTGAGCGTAGCCTATCCATTTTAAATTGTGAAACCCTATCTGATGAGTGGGAAGTAGGAATCAGCAGCCAGAATGGTCCATAGTATGTATGGTACCCAGCACTTTCTTCTTCTGAACTCGGTGGTTGCTACACGGTCTCTCGAACGAGCCATACTTTTGGGACACATTATGATAGCCTCTGAGCAGCAGACAGATACACTACAAACTTTCAACGTTTCTCTAGCTGCTCTATCCCTTTGTCGGGCTTATGCGAATTTCACCGGTCACATACGACTCTCCATAACTTAAAGGGATTACTCCATAATAAAATTATAACGTCTACGTCTATACACGCCATCATGTATATATATAAATATACGCACAGAATCAGCACGTACGTCGAGTATTCAGTGCCTTCAAACAAAGAAGAAGACCAGACTTCAAATGATTAGGGCATAACAGTTCTTACTTACACTGCTAGCTTTTCAAATAGAGCTAACAATTATATGAGGAAAATTAACTCGGACTGGTTAACAACACTTTTTCCCCCTTTTCTGAGAAGCCAACAGAATCTTTCATAGAAAGTAGGGCAGTAACAGGATAGAGCTGATGACAATCAGAGTTTCAAATTAGTCAGAAAAGCACAGCCCCATAAGTCTCAGATACCACGCAGAGGCATCTGAAAAGCCTTCTTCATTAGTGTACTTCTAGGGCATCATAGGATGATGACGGTGATGACTAAGTGGATTTCAAATTCCAAAAATAACAACAAGAGAGAAAACTCAAGATCCGTGCACATAATAATCCGGTCACAGTGAACAGATAAAGTTCATTTACTTATAAAGAGATAAAGAGAAAAATATGAGAAATGTATAGATCATATTTCGAATTACACTCATATAATCTAACTAATAACATTTTGATTTCAATGGAAAATGATGACATGCATCAAATTACTCTTTCTTCCCTCAAATCCTATGATATTGATCATTGGCTAATTAGCTAGGCCTCCAGTAGATCAATCATTAATTAGAAACACTGAAACTCAACATAGGTTTCTCACTTTGACTCAAATCTTATCATTTAATCCCACCCACAGCCATGATGATCCAATTAAGGAACCAAGAGCCACTACCTCATATAGGTATCTGAAAATTTAACCTAAGCTAGCTAAATGCAACATCTGATGATTGTCTTAAAGGCTATGTATATTATGCTGAGAGCTTTTAACCAATGTCGTGTTGCTTGGTACGTAATTGCACAATATTTGAAATTGCATTCTAAGCTACTCAGACACTTCAACGCATTTGAAGTTGAAATATAATTGCCAAGCTTTTCTTCACTTATTATGAGTAAAAAATAGTATTAAACTGGTAGGAAGAATTATTTTCTTTTATACTTTTTACACTAGCCATTTTATAAGATAGTTCTGTCTTATTAAATGATATTAGAAAGTATATATAACTCCATACTAAATGGGGTTGACTAACTATAAAATCTAGCTTTAGACCATAATTTTACCTAATCATTAAGACTGATTACGTACCATCTTATCATAACAAATAATAACCAGGAGAAAGATTTCCAAATTAATTACATCGTCTCATCAAACAATCTTTTTCAAGAAATTAATCCATTTAACAAAGCAGAAGTTCAATCTATTAAGAAGAAATGAATGAGTACTCATAGCAATAACGGGGGCAATATATAAAGCATATATGAAGCATATCTGAGTATTTCAAATACATTTGTCTGACTGAAGCACACGAAAAGGAGTCTGCAACTCTGCATCTTTGTTTATAATTCCAACGTTAAAGGCCGAAGGGCTCAGTAAACACTTACTAATATCATCCACACCCTTTGTGGAAATGACTCGCCTATTTGCGCACTCCATCAAGTGTTTTCAAATGAACTAAACTTACCTTGCAAAACTAGATAAGCATACTCTTGAATCTGACCTGACAACTTGGAAGAAAAGCAGAAATGGAATCCACCATTAGAAACGAGAACCCGGCTATAATGACAATATGGGTGATCGCGGCAACAGAAGCCATTTTTTTCCCCTGTATTTGACCATCAATTTGGAGTGGTTCCAGAGACCGAATTGGAGTATTTTGGCTGGTTTAGCCCTGGAATTTCAAATAAAACGGAATTAGGGTTAATTACTCGAGAATAATGCAGGATGCAAAGAAGGAGGGTGGCTTACTATACGCAAATTTTTGTATATTACCGTTCAGAAAACCAGCTCCTCCAATCATCTCATAATAATCATCTCCTAAGTTGAAATTGGGGAACGGGCTGGAACTGGTTGCTGTGCTCGTGATTCCAAGGAATTTCTCGATAATGCCCAAAGAATTCATATCACGGGCACTGAAATCATCTGAATCCCTAACATTTTCAGGCGTGCAAAGGAACCCGCCATCAAGACTTGGACTGTTAGGGTTTTCATCTTGATACACTGGCAATTGTGAATCTTCCAGATTCAGCTCATTCACTATCATCTTCTCTCTTGCCCTCACCTTGTCCCTCGAGTCCCTTTTTATGCAATTAGTAACCTGGACCTCGCAGACCTTCTTACTCTTGCTTCCTCCACTCTCTTGCCCTTCTTCCACCTCCTCCTCCACTTCAGCCTCCTTTATCTCTGACTCCATTGCACTCTCAGGCGTCGAGTCCGTGTTCAAGAGTGAGCAATTTTGCTTGGACAGTTCATCAATTGCATCCCTGGACTCTGCTAACAGCCACTCTATGGTCTTGCTGGCCTTGTCAAGACCCAACATTTCCTGAAGGTCGAAGAACCTGCGAGCTATGTGGACCGACAATCTAATCCTCCGGTCCCTCAGGCCCTGTGCTGTATGGATCTTGCTGTGCCTGTCCGTCTTTCCTGTTCTCTTCCGAGGCATTAGTTGTGATTTACTCGAACCCGTGACTTTGCTCCTTATTTTCTTGCTGGGACGAACCTTTTGTTGTAGTGATCGGTCAGCAGAGGCCAGAAGCCCTGCTTGATCTACCCCATCGTTAGTGTTACAAGAACCAGTGAAATTGATATCACCATCATTGCGAACTTCATTCACCTGCTCTTCCTGGAGCATCATCTGCTCAAAGATTAATTCATCGTCCAAATCATAAGCCATGGGAGTGAACGGAGAAAAGGACCTCCCAGTGACTAGGTATCTCTCCTTGTGCTGTAGATGAAGGCCGGAAAAGCTGTTGGAGGGAAACATGCCTTGCCCTAAATTGCTCCAAGGTATATATAAGAGGCACAAAAGCACTTGATCTCACGATGATTCACCATAAACCCAATCGATCATTGAAATCTTCATGAAAACCAGCCCTACATATAGCTCTGGATATTTTAGCTGGAGAGACGTAGCGCTAGCTGCTGCAAAGAACCAACCAAATTATTGAAAGCTATTTCATGATAGATCATCTATACAGACAACCTGATAAATTTGCTGGTTCAGATATGGAAGGAGAAGGAGAGAATATGTTACATTGAACATCGATGTTTATGTTCAATGAGCATTTATGATGAGGAAAGGTGACCTTTTTTGTTCAACTATGTAGTAACAGAGCTAGGTTTGGACCTTTCATGGCGAAAGAGAAGAAAGCAAAATTGAAGGGGAGAGAAAGGGGAAGAAAGAGGGATGAAGAGCGGTACAAGTCAAAGTAGTAATAGATAACTTCAAGTGGGAAGCATAGCAGGAGGTGGTTGCCTGATAGCAACCCGTTCACATTCCCATAATACTATTTGTGAAGATGCAAAACGACATATACTGTGGCACGATATTGGCTATATACATCAGAAATCCACTATTCTTTAGGGTTTGTAACTTTTTTTCTTTACATCATTGTTGTGTCAAAGCCACGTCCAAATCTATTATATGAATTGTACACTTTATATTAAAAGCAAGTCTGTCCAAAATTCAAATTGAAAATATTCGTTAGTTCTGGAAGACTCGTATACGAGTCTTGCCATACTCCTTTTGAAAGAAAGAACTTCACTGGGTACAGAAGGGATTATAGAGAACCATCTTAAATGTTCATGGGCAATGTGAGTTAAACTGGCTAAATTCAGCAACAAGAGATCAAACTGAATAAGAACTCCTTCCTCTCTGTTAGAGCAAATACGTATGTTTATTTAAAATCTTCACTTTAAAGCTAAAGATGTTTTGAAGAGTTTGTCCATAGTGATATTAGAGGATTGATCTTATTTCTCAAAAAAATTTCCCATTCCTACATTAGATGGCATATAGCCATCTGATGAACCTCACAAGCATGGCAGATTGGCTTGCAGCACTGTATGATCAGGCTAAACAGACCAGACGAACTACTTTACACACCTCATGCTGATAAATTCAGGTTGGACATAAACTATCAGTTATGTAAGAACTCGATCATCATTATCAGTTCTAAAATAGCATTGATTGGCTGAATTTTATTGAACCCGCAGAAACTGTACCTGGAAGTACAGAAACTCATTCAGGAAGCTAAGAGAGCTAGCCACTCCTGCAAACTACGAAATAAAGGATGGTGGTGGAGAATGAGGGGTAGCTACCTAGCCAAACCCTAAGAAACCCTAGCTATCTCACACAGACACGCAGAGAGAGAGAGAGAGAGAGAGAGAGAGAGGGAGAGTCAATCATAGACAATTAGGAAGTGCTAACGAAGGGCTGTGTACGCTACCACTTATACAATCTGCTTTTAGGGCCATAGAGGGAGGGGATACAGATGCATCTTTGACCGGGAGACTACCTCGTGTGCCTTATATATATATATATATATATATGTATTATTCTAAATCATTTTCCTTATATTCAGAAATTTAGTAAAAACTAATTAATTTGAATCAAATAAAATTAATTTATTATGTGATAAAATCATTATAATTATCAACTATTTTTATTTATAAGATTTAAACTCAAAATTTTAATTTAATACATTAAGAAAATTATTATAATTATCTATTTTTTCTATTTATACTAAAAATATTAATAAAATGTAACCCACTATCTTATCCACCTCCTGCGGATTGTGTTCTTCTTCCACTCTCCGTCTCTCACTCCTTGTCTCTCTCTCTCTCTCTCTCTCTCTCATCTGTAAAGAAGCGCTTTAGGTCTCTAGGTGTATGTTGACTGCTCCCTCGTACTTACATTATAAATATGTTCGTCAGACTTGTTCTCCTAATTAAATATTAGTGGATCCATGTTTGCCACATATATGCAAGTGTTAAGCCTTTCTAAATTCTATCAGGTGAAAACGAAGATGTATATCAAAAGACCCACAAATAAGACTTGTGTCAGTGGAACTAGCCTTTTTTTACAAGAGTGAAGAGTAGAGCCCATCCGGCGCTCGAGAGAGGATATGATTGTCTCGAAGCAAAGATCATGTCCAGGAAGGACCTCTCTAGATCCCGAATCACCAACTGCATCGACATAAGTTCTCACACTGTTAGTTAGTGAGAGCCTCTGCAAGAAGCCCATCCGGACCATGCCAACCTCTAGTACCGTCACGGCACGAGATTATGTGGGCTTTCAACGTCATAATTTTATGTACGCATGATATTCTATGGCAACATGGATTATCCGTCATGTACACATACTAAAATAACGTGATAACTGTGAAGAATGCATGCAACTATATAAAAGCGCAAAACCATGACCGGCGGTGTCATTAGATTGAATGATTGTAAATGGGCCCCTTCGAGGGTTAAGATTGACGGACGATGAGACCTAACCTATTATTATCAAGAAAAAAAAAAAGCAAAGTGGTGGAAGGTGGAGCTAGAAAAAGGACCCGCAGAAAGAGACAAATTCATATGAGAGGAAAGATACTTCTTTGCTCGCGGAAAAGGCAAGGGAAACGATCGTATACATATACACACATACATACATATATATTTTTAAGTTTCTATACTTTTTCCATTTCAGCTACTTATTTTTTTCATTTATAAAATTTATATACGAAAAATTATCTAAAGGATATAATTGTATCATCAGCCTAATCAATCCAATCAAGAACTTTGAAATTCACGTAATGTGAATGTTTTGCCTTGAGTGCTGTCAGATTATGGGGAACAGCGTGATTACATAAGTATTTTTGCCTTAGTAAAATTTTCTTTGATAAGGTAAAAGATGTGATCACTCTACTTTAAAAATATAAAACAAAACATAAAAGTAGGAAAGTATGAGTAAGAAATTCTAAATTTGATTTAATATTAGTTTATTAAAGATATTTTTACTTTTATCCTACATAAAAATGAAAACTCTAATTTATCCGATAGCGAGAAATGAAAATAGCAAGTAAACTGATGTTTACTTACTAAACAAAGGAAAGGAATTCAAGGTGAATAACATCATGTTTTAATTGATAATGAGTAAAAGTTTGCACTTTATGTTCTTGTGGCTGTTGGGGCTCTATCTTGCTATATTCCCGTTTGATGTCCCCAACTATTGTCTCCTTAAAGAAAAGCATCGATGATGAAGACTTAACCACAGATGTATCCGCTCTGTTCTCCATCAAGATTCATATGACAAGGTTTTATTTTTTATTTTATAAAAAAAACACACATTCTTCCACTTTTTTGAGCACGTGCTTCATGGAAAATATGCTGGATATGCACCCTTCGATCGGAAAGAGCGGCACGACACTCTGCAGTCAAAGAGGATGGGCATTAGTCTAATCTTCTCATTGTCCTCACATACCAGAAGATCTACAAGTGCCTTAGCATCAAATTCGACGACTATGTCACGATAGCCACAACTGGAAGCTAGTAGGGGTCCTTCACGTAACGCCCATATCGTCGCAAGGAGGCTGTGGGTAACTCCTAAATATCTACCGAGTCCCACAATCCAGTTGCCACTATCCCCTCGAAGAACACCTCCCGATCCTGCTTTGCCCAAGGAAACCCCCACGTCCGTATTGAGTTTGACCACGAGGCGGACTTCTCCCGAGGACCTTTGCTGGGGCTGTCTCCTCTCTCCAAAGAGGCAAGAAACTCTCTTGCCCTTATGAGGCGATATTGGTGTGGGTGCCCTCTGGGATCCCCTTCCTGGAAAACTTCCGTGTTTCTCTGCTTCCATATAACCCAGACGGCAAAAGGGAAAATTATGGCCCAAGGGACATTCCCGGGATGGATCTCATGACAGGCTTCGCAGTGGACTCTCAGCGGCTCCCTAATACGGAGTCCAAAAGAGGCCTTCTTGGACTGTGGGATGCCTAAATTATCCCAGAAAGAAGCTGCCCATGGACAGGTTCTCAAGAATTGATTCAGGTCCTCCTCTGATTGACGACAGCTTGAGCAAAAATCATCGGAACATTTAGGCCTTTGTGGTGCAATAAGCATGCTGTGGGCAGCTTCCCATGGGAGCAGGTCCATAAGAATGTCTGGATTCTGGGAATGGTTTTTGTCTTCCAGATCCAGGACCACTTCCCTTCTCGAGTTGAAGCATTTTGACCTCATGCCAAAGCATAGGCAGGTTTGTTGGTGAATCGGCCCGAGCCGGAAAACTGCCAAATTCTCCTGTCATCTAAATAACCAAGCCTGCATCGAGGGACGCTCAATATGTATTTCTTAATGTCGTCAGGTATCAGAGTAAAAAGTTTTTGTTACAGAGAAAATTCATGAATGAAAAATTTTCTAAATTTTTAGGGTTAATTATGCTTAAAATTGGATTAGCCAGCGGAATGAGGCAGACACTTCTTCCTTTTCGCACTTACAGCTCCCATACATAGCAAAATCTCAGCATATTAATCTGGGATCCGTCCTAACAACCGTCCGAATGACGACTGGATACTCAGAAGTTCCCACCGGAGTGAGGTGGCCGGCCGTCAATTTCGGCAGACGATTTTAAGTAACCGATCAGGTAAGATGTCCACTTTTTAAGTAACCGGTACCCAACCCAGTCGATGAACCAGCATGATATCTTTCTATTCAGCTTCATGTGGGTGCGCCATGGATGCTGCTTTCGTGAGCTTGGACCTGTTTAGTGTTCGATTTCGCCCCCATGCTTTCCTGTTTTGGTCCGGTTCCTCGTGGGAGCTGAGACTAATGTTTGTTTACCCGTTCAGTTCCCTTCCCACACTACACACCACGCCCAACCCCACCCCCCCACATCATGAGGAATTTAGCCTTCGAGTTGTCGTGCTCGAGTGCATTGGGGCTTTCAAGGACCCAACTCGATCTCACGCTTTGCTGTGCTTCGTGCTTTGTTGGAGGGCCCAGCCCAATAAAGCTCATATGGTGAATGGCTGATGGACTGAGAGGATTTTCCAGCCCAGTGTTGCATTGGTGGGGGGCACGAGCAGGGTAATTACCTTTTTCATCCACTAAAAAACTTCCAGTCATTCATATCTTGTGATAAAGATGAATGGAGAGAAAAATAAGAGAAATTATTTTGATATGTTGGTACTATAGAGGCTGTAAATCTTCTGTCAGCCTACACGTGGGCTCTAAGATTTCCGAATATGTTTTTTCATTCTTTTATTGTCTCTCTCTCTCTTTTTTTTTTCGTAGGCACCCAGACCTCACAGAATCTTTTCACCAAGGAATTCCCGGCCATGGGTCAAACTCGTCCGAGTCCTGACTGACTGACTGGGCCATGAGCATGAGCACTTACAGCTGGACACCACACGTGTCGGCCAACCAATGGGCCAGCAAAAATTCACAAACAGACAAAATCATTGGATGCTAGCTAGACGATTGGCCTTTACCAGTCCTCGCGCTAGGGTCTCGTCCTCAAGAGCCCCAACCAATCTCACAGACAAATTAACACGCTACCCAATGCACGTCTAAATCAAGATCAATCAGGCGGTACAGCTGACTTTGGAATCTCGATTCAATCTTAAGCCGTTGGCATGCTATGTTTTTAACATTTAAGTGCTACTATGCCCTCCAACAAATCCCATCTACTCACCATATTATCTGGATTATATTCAAAATACATTTCAAAGCACATGTAATAATGTAGTACTGCAATAAATAAGGGACAGTAAATTCTATTTTGTAAATTTTTATCTTACTTTTCTTTTCTCCATCTTTTTTAATAATAATATATTAAAAATTAAACTATAATATAAATATTATTAATTCTTTATTTCTTATGTAATTTTAGCTTCTTAACTTTCATAGCGTGAATAAAGACACACCTAACGGAAGCAGTATAGCATCAAGTGGCTATGACACTGCTATGAACCGCATGCAGGACTGATGCCCCAGGAGGTCGATCGAATTGCAATATTGTCACGCAAATGCACGGGACGTGCTTCCGCAACTTAATACTGCCTCGCTACTACACGTTTTTTGAATGTAGCTAGGTACTACCAGAAATCACATTAATGGCATAATTGTTTTTTCCCTTTTCGCCGTGCTGGAGTGCATGTCCTATAAATGTACGTAAGACAGGATCGACTGATGTCTTGCTTGTATGCATATGTCACATTATTTATGTATGCACACCATCGCATTTTCATTATCATCACACCATGAAGTGAAGTGTATACGATATGATGCAATACATGTGCACGTATACCAATTTTATCAGATTATAATGTCACTATCCAACAAAGGTAATGTATTCTTATACCGGCTTTACATTCATACAATAGATGAAATAATCACTTACCGTTATTAAAAAAAAGTCTCATTGGAAATAAATAAGGGAGTAAAATTATATAAGATATTTTATTAAAAAAATCAATTAATTTACTGTGCATATTTATGAGACGTATGGAAGTTGTATCCTTTTACATGCCCACAAAGCTTGGCCAGAACCACGTGCATTACATTACACATACGGATACGATAAGATATACATATACAATACGTACGTCATCCNCTCTCTTCCTCTCTGAACCTCACATCTCTCCCTCCCTCCCTCCCTCTCTCTCTCTCTCTCTCTCTCTCTCTCTCTCTCTCTCGCTGTCCAAAAATGGTTACAAGGTCCCCCGTCAATGTCCTCATCTTCATTGCCTTCCTCGAACTGGTAGATCTCTCCGCAGGTGAGTTCCTCAAGCTCCCATTGCTCCACAGAACGCCGCGCCCCTCCCCGTCCGAGGCCCTCTCACTCGACCTCCGCCGCCTCAACTCCCTCCTTACCCGTCCAGGGATCAAGTCTCCCATCGTCTCCGGTGCCACTTCTGGCGCCGGGCAGTACTTCGTCAACCTCCACCTCGGCAACCCACCCCAGCAGCTCAACCTCGTCGCTGACACCGGCAGCGACCTCGTCTGGGCCCGCTGCTCCGCCTGCAGGGACTGCTCCGCCCACCCTCGCGGCTCCTCCTTCCTCGCCCGCCATTCCTCCTCCTTCCGCCCCCACCATTGCTACGCCGCCGCGTGCCGTATCGTACCCCATGCTGCCCGCGGCCCCCGCTGTAACCACACGCGCCTCCATAGCCCGTGTCGCTACGATTACTCATACTCCGATGGGTCCGTCTCCGCCGGGTTTTTCTCCGCGGAGACGGCGATGCTCAACACCAGCTCCAACCGGGTGGCCCAGCTAAAGGGTCTTGACTTCGGGTGCGGGTTCCGCGTCTCCGGGCCGAGCTTGACCGGGGCGAGCTTCAATGGGGCCCAGGGCGTCATGGGCCTGGGCCGGGGGCTCATCTCGTTCTCCTCCCAGCTGGGCCGCCGCTTCGGCAACAAGTTCTCCTACTGCCTCATGGACTACACCATCTCCCCTCCTCCCACGAGCTTCCTAACCATCGGCGGCGGCGGCGGCGGAGTGAATGCCACCATTTCGCCAGCGGCCGATTTCAGCTTCACTCCGCTCCTCACCAACCCGCTCTCGCCCACATTCTACTACATAGCTATCCGGAGCGTTTTCGTCGACGGCGTGAGGATCCCGGTCAGCCCCTCGGTGTGGTCCATTGATCAGGTCGGTAACGGGGGCACGATCATTGACTCCGGCACGACTCTGACGTTCCTGGCTAAGCCGGCGTACCGGCAAGTGCTTGCGGCAATGAGGAGACGCGTGCAGCTGCCAAGGACCGAGACATCGACGCGGGGGTTCGACCTGTGCGTGAACGTGACGGGGCTGGACAGGAAGAGGGCGATGGCGCTGCCGAGGCTGAGCTTCAAGCTGAAAGGAGGAGCTGTGATGGCGCCGCCGCCGAGGAACTACTTCATTGAGACGGCGGAGGGTGTGAGGTGCCTGGGGATACAGGCGGTGACGGCGGAGGGAACGTTCTCGGTGATCGGGAATCTGATGCAGCAGGGGTTCCTGTTGGAGTTCGACAGGGACAGGTCGCGGCTCGGCTTTTCACGCCGCGGCTGCGCCCTCTCCTCGTGACCCCGGCTGGCGATCCCACACTGCCTTTTCAGCCCTTTCTTCCCACGCGCGGCCGAAAGGCTCATTGAGTCGCATCACGTATGGATCGCGGCCCCATCTTGTCTTGCTGTTATTACCATTTCACCCCGCCCCCTCTTTTTTATTTCCATTTTTCCCCAGTTTCAAGAGTGAATATTATCACAATCGAATTTGAATTATTCAATGCGGAAGGGATTTATAGACTCAAATGAGCACAAAAATTGAAATAAAAAGCACAGAATATTCCACTATTAAGCATCGGATTGGTTGCAACCAATAGTAAAACTTTTTCACTACATTCGAATTCATCCATTCCGACATCGAACAAAGAGCCCAACTTTAACGGAAACTGAATGGACAATAGAATTAACCATCCAACTTATATCACGAGGTAATAGAGACCGAGATAAGTGTAGCTCAACCCCGACCGAGCAGACACATGGCTCTAGTATGATGAGTTTGCTATCAATTTATGTACTTACACTTGATTTTTTTTATATTTTTTTTTGGGTTGGGGGTGGGGTGTGGTGTGGTGGGGAGTGAGTAGAAAATATATACAAGTTAAAAGGCGACAGCAAGGATCACCTCATTAAATAACATCTGAGCCAAATCCAAGGGGAGAGATCTCCACACACCTACACTCCCAACTACTCCACGATTACATATCTATAGCCTGAAACGCGGAACCCTTCCATCCAGTAGTAGCCCTATTCATTTCCTTCTTCATTTATGATTTATTTCGCTCTTTTACATCCATGAGCTCCATCTCTGTCGCATAGATTGAAGATAGAGGTGCCCATACAAACAATAGCTAATTAAGCGAAATAAAGGGAGCGATTCTCCTGCTAGAACCCTCTATGTAGTGACTGCATGGTGGCCCATTGCCCCCGACTTGAATGCACCAGCTGCTTTCAGATCTGCACATAGACGTACAGCACAGATGATCCAGCATTATATCCCTCCTTTCGGACCATCGCTACTAGTGGTAGTTATCTTCTTACACGTATGAGAATCTTTGGTCAAATTTCGATCCCGTGATCTTGCAACGTACAATATAGAGGCCAGTTTAGCCCCATCCCCCTCTAACAGGAGCACACACTCGGGGTTGGCGTAGGGAGGTACACTGAATCAGCTTTTGTGATCCAGCAGCATACAAAAACAGCATTCCCCCAAGATGGGTAGCGAGGCTGTTACCGTTAATCGCTATTGATTGAGCAGTGCTCATTCTAGTTAGATAGATGAATCGAGTATCTACTCAATTCACCTAAGAAGTCGTCGATGCCACTCCGGAAATGAAGAATATCACGAGGCACGCAGGCTTTTCTTAGCTATAGTTGGCTCAACCAATTTAAGGCCAAACAGTTGGAGAAAGAAGGCCGGTATCCAAGCTTCCCTTGACAAGGCCAACAATTATTAGGAACCCCCAAAATAGCCTGACACTCGCCATGGGTAGATGTGTGCGAATGCCTCCATTGTTCTCACTGTCACACAACGCCACTCTCCTCTTTTGGGTGGAAGACTGGATGGCTAGTTGATCCAATAATTTCCAAAGCACAGAAGGGACATTAAAAGTGGGCTGTAGAGACAGGTGTCTTGATGGTGGCAAAAGAGCTCAGGGATCAGTGCTGGCTGCTCTCATACCTTCAATCAAGACCTTCTCACATGATTCTTCGGGTGCTCCCCCTAACTTTTGCTCTGTGGGCAAAACACACTTTACAACTATTACAATGGATCGTCCGAAACATGACTATTGAGCCCTAAATTGATTAGATCCATGGCTTAAACCAACCATACAATAAAAAGTCCATAACATTTGTTCTTGTTGGATTGTGCGGCGAGTTTTCTAGTGACCGGCCAGAGAGCCGGCCTTAGTGTTCACCTTCTAGTAGATGCACTCGGTCGCAAGGTTCAGAATAGCAGACCCATTCTTGTGCAATCCAAAATAAAAAGATTCATAGGTTCAACTAGAGTTATCCCAACAGGAAATTTACGGGTTCAAGAGCTGCTTTTTATAGAGTAGGTAAGACTATACCTAAATGAAGGATCCACCTCTTTAGCTTAAGCGACATACGCAAGACACGTGAGGATTATCCAGACGGCATCGAGACTCCCCCAAGGCGATAAGTAGGCCATTAATTCACTCTGGGGACAGAAATATAAAATGATGTCGATAAGCATGATATCATAGCATATGAATACACGTCCTTTGGAGGTTTCTGCCTTCGTCCACAGAGGCCATTTTTGGCGCTTCCCACGTAATCTATCCGGGGGACTACAGTTCCAAAATCTTGCCGACATTTACAACTCTGCTCACATTCTGGATCAGAATAGGCCCAGGTCATCTTGTTCTCCTCTACAAGTTAGTACGCCCATCACTGCCACTGGTACTTGTAATTTTCTACGAAAGAACCACGATCACAGGCTTGTCGAAACGAGCAACATGCCGTCATACACTATGGAAGACGACCCACACGTCTCATCGGTTGCTGGATCGGGCGTGAGACATGGGAAGTGCGACTATGACACTGATGTGGCATCTTTGATTCCCATCACATTAGATTCAATTGAAGTCTCTTTCAGTCAGTGTCAAGCTTGTTTCTCAGGGTGTATTTCCTGTTATGGGCCTACGTGGCCTCATGCAATCTGGCCCAACACGGCTAATCCATATGAATCTGGCCCAACCAGTAGTTGTGGCGGACACAGAAACTAAGCCGAGCTCTGCCGTAAAATTTTCTCGATACGTCCCACCTAATATCCATCCATGGTAGTCTTGTAGGACCTGACAGATCTAGTGTTGGAGAGCTGTCGGTAAAGACATCTGGAATGTCATTTTATTAGCCATGCTCACATGGGAATAGATTCACTGATAAAGCACGAACAGAATCGGAGTGATGGTACCGATTTCATTCCATTTTCTTTCCATCATCAATGTTTATCAATGATTTGCCCGAGTAATTGCTGGTTCTCTGGAAGGAGGAAAGTGCACCCCCTCCTCCAAAAAAAAAAACTTCATCTTTACACTTCAAGCGCATTAGATTCAATTATTATTAAGATTACCAACAAAATCTAAACAGCAGGCCAGGTGAATGGATGGACAGAGAGATAGAGGCTTCGACTCATGCCCAGTAAATGATATTGTCTCCCAACTTTCGGAACGCCAATTCTCGACTGAACATTGAGCTTAATCCAGAAGCTGACATCTTCACCACCACCCCACCACAAGGACAGATTTAAGGAGGGCTCGAGTGTAATTACCACCCTTAAAAACGTCTTACTAATTTTGCCTATTTTTATCGAGTTCCTTATTTGACTCTACGACTCCATTTTTTTCACTGTTCTTTTGATTTGTTTTCCTTTAAATTCAACAATCACACCGATTCCCACCTTTTTTTTTTCTGTATATACCCTTTTTGACCTATTACTAATCAGATTCTAACTCCAAATTAGAAGAGAAAGGAATATGAGAGAATAAATATTTCTTTTTTGCTGTGTTGTCATTTTTTTTAATTGATTTTTTTTTTCTAAATACACATGTTGGGGCACACTTTATATCCCTCTGCATGCTAACGGAAAGTGTTCATCATTGTCAAAAGAGGTAAATCTTTAATCTGAAGCTTCTGCTTGTGGCTTTGACTGTCTTCGTCTGATAACAGTACTTGGATTAATTAACAATCGTCCTTCAACCCAATGATTAGCTCAAGTGATCGCAAGACATCTACATGCTTTTTTGCGCCGTTCACATGCTCAGAAAATATTCGATATGGTGTTCAAGCATATGTACTTTTTGACAATCTGTGCCATGAGCAGGAGCCTGGGAGTCCGCTCACAATACTAATTAACATGCTGAAAAAGCGTGGAACGGAGAATAGCAACCGAACAAATCTCCATCCTGTATGCTCAAAACACACTCACAATAATATATAGGAAGACCTCCAGCAATTTTTCTTTTTTTTTATGCAGGAGGTAAGTTCGACAACTGGCCTGGAAGAGCCACGCAGAGAGCCTCAGGATCGGAAATCCAACTCATATCCTTAAGTAATGGTGCTGAAATGGAACTAAAATATCGTTGTATTGAATCTGTTATCACGCCTCCACTACGTACTACTTCGTAGACCCAAGTGTGAAAGCTAAATCATGCAGGAAAGAACTTAGTCCTCTTATAAATACATAAATGTAATCGAAGTACATACATAAGCAAAATGAGAAAAGAAAATAAATGGGTACAAGCATGGTTTTAAACCGTTGTATATACTGTGATCCAACAACGTCCTTAGTATGAAAATGTCGACAACCCTTTTTTGTCAAATCAAGTGGCCTTGCTGAATGAAAAAGCATGGTTGTGCATTGAACAGTATAATTCAAATCAGTGTTTTGTGCCATTTACGGCAGTTAATCGCACAAGTATATTCATGTTTAGTGGGTTTATTTATCATCATATGATTCTTTCCCCACTCTTATCTTACGAGCAAAGATACATATTTAAAGGTTTGGCAGTCAAAAACATGGCCCATCAATGGCTTATTCTTTTCAGTTCCCTCTAACAGGGCAGCAAGCAATGATGCCTTTTCATGTGAGGGTCCAAAGAGTGCCGCTCAAGCAAGATCAAGTCTTCCCTACAACCCTTAGCTTTATAGGTTGCTTTTACTTCCTCTCAAATCAATTAAAAATGTACATATGATTGAAAAAAATGTTATTTTAGTACAGTAATATCGCATTTGACCCCGATCAAGAGGTCTAAAGTTTGTATTCACTAGGGGGACTGTCCCTAATTCTCTAGTGGGCACAGCAGGATTTTGACAGAGTTTTAGCTCATTCTTAAGCGATCTATATGTGATTAAGACAGAGGAAAGTCATCTCCAAATCAGTCCAATTCAACCCCACCAGAGTGCAATGCGTTACTTTTCGTATATCTTGCCTTTTGGTTTCTCTAAACCAAAAGAGGCTTAGGGGTATATATTTTATAATGGAGATAGGGATTGTTAGGTCAAGTGCATCAGCACAAAATAGGGGCAATGAAAACTGAGTAGACAAAATTAATAGTAGGGAGCTTAGGGCTTTCGCCTTTCGGCTTCGAGAGAATTTAATATTCAACTGCTGCAGGAGACAAAGCTTATTTATCTGCACCACACTGTTCAACCGATCGATGGAAGAGATGAGTGACATTAAGCACAGAAAATCACTGTGTGTGTGGAATGCAGAAAGCAGAGGAACAGCACCCTTTTATGTGTCTCCCTCTGGGGATACAATTCATAGAAACTTGGGCATATTCTCCTTTACTTCGTTTCAGGATGTAGGGATATATCCACGAGTGCACCCTATTCCATTTATAGAAGACTGGAGAGCAGTGATTCATGGAAAACTTTGAAGAAAGGTTGTCCCGTGCATACATATGAATGTGTGTGTGTGTGTGTGTGTGCGCTTATGTATGCACATATACATATGAGAACTAGCAGTGGGAGGCCAAATGTCATGCTATAGTTTATAATACAGACGAAGACCGATATGGGTCTCCAGCCAGCAAGTGCTGATCTTTTTTATCTCGGCTCAAGTGCACAATACTCTGGCCAGTCCATACAAGTTCAAGTATACAAGGGGACTGGAACTAGCTAGTTTGTTTCTGCACATATTTCATCTAATTTCATTCTTACCGCTAGCATACGATCATTCATGATATTAGCTAGCAATTAGGCTACAGTGTCATGGTTTTTCAAGATTGTTTTCATTTTTCAATCTAAGGGCAACATGACACATAAAATAAAAAGGCAGACAGAGATCATTCATTAGTCCTTCGATATACACGATCACTTCAAAAGGAGTCTTGCGCTGCTTATTATAACTGGTTGTTCTGCATTTTGAGTCCAGTCGTAGCATTTGGACCACAATAAATCCGATCCTAGCATTTGAAATAAAATACTTTTGGACAAGAGCTGAGGAGGCTGAGCACATTATTCTTCATTCTCGCATGAAATTGAGCAGGGGTCCACTGTATATATCTTTCCGTTCTACCAATATGTATATATATATATATAAAATATGAGTGAAGGCAAACCAGATTAATCAAGCCTCCTAAATAATAGTTATCCATATTCTTTTGCTAAATATATTGTTGATGATAGATTATACACTTCTAATACGGTACAAGTAGGCTATCTATATTAGGACTAGTTCTTTTGTATATGGAAATTAACTCCTTTAATATCTGTACAGAATTCAAACTCAATATATAACTATACGAACCTATCAAAAGATAACACGTTAGATATATGAGTCAACTTCAATTTGTATTGCAAAGCCACTATGAGAGCTCTCAAGTTGAATAAATATTGTCATCATCACTTTCATTGGCATCGAGTGCTTCTTCGATCGAGCAAAAATGCGCCACAAACCTTGCTTGCAAGGTGATAAAATGATAAGTCCTTTTCCCATATATAACAGAGGGAATGGATCAATGAATTCATTTTCTTTTCCTCTCTTGCTTCCATTGGGTGTCATGCTGTCTTGGCCTCTTGTGAAAAGATTAATTCATAAATTCTTCCCTTTTCTCTGATAGTGGGATGCTCTTAATCATATTATTATATGTGAGTGCACACACACACACACACACATATATATATATGTGTGATTAAATTGGATTTAAAATATACATAGATTAATAGAGATAATTTGATAAATACTTCTTTTTTGTAAGTAATATTTCAAAATTGAGTATTGCAAGTGGAAAAGAAGTATGATATTGAGACTTTGACCATTGAATGTATCAGTGTGTCTTGAATTTGAATTAATTATTATATTTTTTAATATCATGAACAAAAATGGTCAAATTTTTAGAGGCAGAAATATCCAACACGCTCTCACCAGCGTATGAACATATATTAGGGCTAACACGGACATACTCACACATGTATATCATCGATACCGGAAACATATAGACACACATTATGGACTTATAATCAAGAATGCCAATTAGAAGGGACCCTAAAAAAATCGAAATATCTAAAATGTCGACAACAATCATGGGTTGAGAACTTCTAATGAAAACCTAGACTTCTGTCCCAAGTAAACTGTTTTTTCTTTTAATCTTTACTGTTCCATGTAAACTTCAGTTTCAAGATTTCAATCCTCAAATCATATCTAAGAAGTTAATTCAATCGATATATATATATATATACACACACATACCAGAAAACCCAGCCATTTCTCGGGAATCTCCTACCGTTATTTAATAAAACTGCAGTTATTTCAATTAATCCGAATTTGAATTAAGTCAATCTTAAAATATATATACTTTGGTAGCTTGAAAGGAAAAACCCCACTAATTAAGAAAACTGATGTAATAATTAGTAGTACAAAGGAGTGATTAAGCGTCATGAGAGGGTGAGATTGATGTCATCATAAGCCCCACAAGGAAGGCTTCCATTGTGGGGTTATGTATGTAAGATAGTGGGAAGTGCAGTTTATCATCAGATGTTTTCTGAACACATTGAGTGGAAAAGAGAATTTTAAAGTCTTATCAAAGTGTGTGTGAGAGAGAGAGAGTTTTAAAGATAGAGAATAAAAAAAAATTATCACATCAATAATATTATATTCGAGTTAGATTAAAAGATATTAAATTCGATCATTATGTGCTAACTTGTTCTTTTCTACACTTGCAGTCTCATGGGTCTTGCTTCTAAGAGGGGAAAAATGTTAAAAGTTATACTTTTTTTTTTAAATCATGTAAAAAGGTGGAAAGGTAAAAGACAAGTTTGGGTGGGGGGACCAAAGTAGCCATGCGTGCTCCCGGAAAAGGGTCCAAGGAAAATATACCATCGGCTGATGCCACTTTCTGACCGAGGGGAAAGGCCTTCGAAGCTTAGGGATGCCCCCTAGCAAATAGTAGCCAAAGTGCAAGGAGGAGTCGACATGTATGTCTAATAGTTTGCATGCAAACCATCACACTTTCTGGTATGAACAAGGACGGATTTTCGGTGCCGCCGGCTTCCATTACTCCGTTAGATTGAAGAGGGATATTTACAGAAATATTATCCACCGTTTTTCTTTTATTTCTCGTCCCGTGGTCCCATTGATTCTTTCTACCTAATTTCGGGTTATCTTTGAACTCAATTTTTAGTTCGTACAAGAAGAAATAAAAAACAATGAAAGAGCATTTATATATGTGGGAGGGACACACGTAATGGTTGGATTTTTGTTTGGTAATAAGTGCATTCCACCCTTTTGTCATGCCAAAATTGGCCCTAGAGTTTGGATCACAATAATATGAAAAAGGTTGCCATAAATCCTTGAAAGTAATTTTACGCGAATTGATAAGAAATCAAATTCCTATCTAAAATATTAATACGTGTACTAAGGACTTTTCTACTAATTTTTTTTAATAAGATTTCTAACTATATATATTAAGGTTAATAATTAAGAAGAGCAAGGAATAGAGCTAGCATGGATGGTACTCAAGCAACGTGTTCAAATCTTGGACTCTGTATATTGACGAGGTATATATATTGAGAGATTCAAGGGTCCCAAATTCTATTTTCAAAAGATCTCAATCAACCCGTGTCGGTCGGCTCCGTAAGTTTGCCCGCCCGAAGTCAAATAACGTTTTCGTAATCAAAATTCGACAACCCTAGCGGCCGCTAGCATCCGAGCTCGTTTGGATTGCTTCCGGCGAAACGTCTAATGCACTCACTCACAATGATGGAGGACAAGATAATGAAACATATCTGGTGAAAAAGTCGTGTTTCCACGAGCCCGCTGTAAAAATGTCAGTAATGCTCCATCATTAACTAGGATTATCTTAATTGACATGCCACAAGGGCGTTCACCATTGTTAATGATTCGGTTGATCGTCTACTCCAAACAGACTGACTAATTAGAATATAAAATCATACGTATGGGAAGTGTGGTCGGAGAAGACAGAACACGCAGGTAGTAGACAGGGACCTCTTTAGTGAGGATCTATTCGTATAATGATGTTGTTAAAAGGGCTAGAGCAAAGCAACGTGTAATTAAGATCGATGATCTCCGTTTCTACTCTCTTTCTCGGTGTCGCAAATTTAACTAGCATTGAAAAATTGGACACAGAATATCAACTAAAGAGATCTAGGGTTAGAGAGACGATCCAAGACAGACTATGTACATAGGTGCGTGATTAATCACCAGTTGAACCCATGTGTTTCTCCATGACCCGTTTTTGCCCTTTTGGGGAGAAGGGGGGAAGGGGAAAAGCAAATTCTTCGTTATTTTCCGAAAACATAAGAGGGAGTGAAAATTGATTCTTCGCCTCAATAGGCCAAACATTCGACCGGCTCCCAGGCAGGGAATTGGAGCGTGTAGCTAGATTTGACGGATGCCCCTACCCACGTGTCACAAATCGATTGGGCATTTTCCGATGAGCTCCCCCCAATTTTCTTTGACCTTTCAAGGCGCCGTACGTACCGTCGGGGAAGGAAACCGACGATGAACAGGTTTCATCTTAATAGATTAATTTGATTTAAATTTAAAATATTGTGTAATATAGGATAGACTAAATGTAATATAGGTGGTAAGTTCGATCTCACTTACCATATATGAATTTAAGTTTTGTTCCTCGTGCGAGCCCCCACGAGTATATTGTTACACTCATTTTTGCATGTAGGCAGACATTTTATACCATTTGAACTATGCGTACTAAATTTCAATTTTATTTCTTGGTTTGTATCATGCAGTACTCCTAACTTAGCTGAAACACACCTGGAGACTAGTTTATGGTCGGGCCGGGATTCCTGGAAAAATTCTTATCGACCCTCCCAACCTAATATTCGATCCTTAAACCACTCATTTGGAGATTTAGTGAGGGAACCACCAGTTCAATCCCAAGTTGGTAAATTTTCAATTTTAACTTCACCTCAAAGGCATCCAAACATAATTTAATTCTTACGTTTGATAATATATGCGGAGGACAATGGAGAGGGTATAATATGTATCCCGGACCACCCCCCCTGTCCCTTTCTAGAATACGAGCGGCAGATCCTTGTTTCAGTGCGCACCGCGCATGCAATAGTTTTAGATTTGACCGATCTTAACCAATGGAAGTTCAAACCCCATTATCTTAGTACTATATGAAACCCATATTTAGAAAATCAAGCATTTTACTTAAATTAAATGGATGTCTAACCATACGAACCGGTACAGATTTTTTATGTCAAGGAACTGCACAAGGATGGTTATGCATGAATGTTTTGACTACATGATCAAAGTAAATTATGAATACGAGCACCAACTATTAATGAAAATTTAGAGGAGATGAATAGAGTACGATTAATTAAATGTGGGAGGTGGGGGGATGAAATCGAGAAAGTTACATGGGGGAGAAAACTACTGAGAGAGGTGGAGAGACACGAGAGGGAGGGAAAGTGAGGAGTGTGTTCCAAGACACAATGATTACCAATGGTCTTTGGGAAAAGGATGGCATGGAAATGGGCAAAATGGAGAGTGTGTGTGTGTGTGTGTGGAAGGACACAGTTATAAGTCATTTCCTCTCCCACAAATCTAATTTTTTTTTTACCGAGATGAATCAATTCATTCATTAAAAGGTACCGTTTTCTTCATAAATTTTTTTAATCTATATAGTAGAAATCAAGATTAGTTTCAAAAATAGGAGATATCGATTCATTTCCATTAAAAAAAATTATTCGTACATTATTAGATTTATGTATTTTTTTACGCAATTTTACTAGTGTGTTCTAGTATATGTATATATATGCTTATCGATCCAATCGACTAATAAATAGGGAGCTAGTTTGATACCTATATATATTCACTTGGAGGGGATAATGGATGTGTATAGGAAGAGGCCGGGGTAAGCTTTTTACAGTTTATCATGACTCATGGAAACAGCCTTGTTTTTTTTTTTCCTTGGTCTTCGGTCGGTCGACGAATCTGTGTTTTTCACTGTGCTGGTGTTACAGGTTCTTCCCACTCTCAAGAATGTAATTATACTTGCACCATACTAACAAAAACGAATATAATTAAGAATGGCCAAGCACGACTATTTTCAAATCTGAGTAACATAATCAGTGAAAAATCATAATTATGAGAATTTTACATTCGACCTGCATACCCAAAAAAAAAAAAGTGCATACTATATAATAAACACATATATATTTGTTTATTCATACACGCCCACTAAATCATCCTTGTGCGGAAGAAAAGATATACTTCCATCAGTCTTTCCGCACACTTTGATAGCAACAGTAGGGACAGGAGCGGTGGATTTGGACGTGCATACAAAGAATTCGAGTGCCGTGAGATGAAAGGAAAGAAGGAAGGACCGTAGAAAGTTAAAGCTCAGAGGACACGGGCGGGCGGATAAATATCATCGGCCAGTAGTCTGTCTAGCACTCTCCCCATATATATACTACGGATACATTTCCACATACGTACGTGCAAGATATACACTAAAGGAATGCCAAAAAAAAAACACTAAGGGAGGAAATTTATAATTATATGAGCTTTTCTTTTAATTAGTTAACACGAATTGAGCTTAATTACATCACTAAAAATACCGTTAAAACTTTTCATCTAGGTCAAAAAAAAAAAAGAAAAGGGCCATCAAGACTAGTGACCGATGAGAAACGTTTTTCAGCAAAACCGAAAAGAAAAAAAAATGCTTTCTAGCTAGGGAAGGCTTGGTTATTATTATTTTAGGGTTCGAGCAATCAGGATAAAAAGGGGATCTCCCCCCTACGAAGGTTGTGTCTCTGCGTGTGTGCCTGAGAAAACCTACCAAGTGAGAGAGAGAGAGAGAGAGAGAGAGAGGGCGAGGGCGAAGGAGAGATTCAGAGAGGAAGCTTTGAGCTCTTTGGCCTTTTCCATTCCTATCAAAGTGAAGAAGACCAATGAACAACACAAGGAGGAAGAGACAAATGATTAGAGGGTGAGAAGAGTTCATATTAAGCCTTTTTCATCCTGCCAACATTCAATTCATTCTCTTCCCCCAATTTATCCTTTCACTCCTTTTGCACTTTTGCCCTCATCACCAACCTCCAAGATCCTCCCTTTTGGATCAAGAACATTCCACAAGTAACTGACCTATCAGTTCCAGCCCCTTGAATCATTTCAATCGATTCGATCTTGAAGTGAGAGTTACGTGACAGCTTGGTGGACGAGAGGTTTCTCGTGGATGATCTTATCGTGTTCTTGGTCCATAGAAGGCTATAAGTTGATTTAGGTTAAGGAGAGCGATTGATCGATGATGAGTGGGATGAAGCAAGAGGACCACTATCAAGGGGAGTGTTCCCAAAGTAGTCTCCAAAACCTACAACCCCATCATCATGATCAGTTGCTTTTCCATAATCAGCACCAGCATGGCCCCGACATATTTAGTGGAGTCGGAGGCGGAGGAGTCAGCGGCGGCAGCGGACTGATCTTCCCAGAAGCTCCTCCTCCTATGCTTCCATGGCCTCTTCCTCCGGTCCATTTCAACCCCAGCCACTTCTCCTCCGGTCCAAACCAAATTCCCCGAGATCCCCATATTATCGATCCATTTCTACTCCCCTCACCGCCGCCACCTTATGGGAGCCTGTTCAACCGGAGGGCAGCTAGTTCGCTACCTTTCACCTATGATGGCCCGACCTCTGATCACCTTAGGATCATATCTGACACGCTCGGGGTCGGGGCTGTGTCAGGCTCTGGTGCACCTTTTGGCCTCCAGGCCGAGCTGGGGAAGATGACGGCGCAGGAAATAATGGATGCTAAGGCCCTCGCAGCCTCGAAAAGCCACAGCGAGGCTGAGAGGAGGAGGAGGGAGAGGATCAACAACCATCTTGCTAAGCTCCGGAGCTTGTTACCTAGCACTACCAAAGTAAGGATTTCTTGCAAACACCAAACTCCATGTTGAGTAATTAATATCGGTTTGCTCTTTTGAACCTCCTGGGCCTTTCCTAGGACCTGTGCATCATTCTCAGTTTAAAAGTATGCCCTTTTAGGATATAAAAAATAGAGAAATAAAACAGTACAAAAAAGTTGCTTAGGAGAATAAAATGTCATACAATTTAATTCCAAATTGATAAGAATGATATTGTACAAAAGCACTTAATTTTCCATTTTTTTTCAATGGTTCATTATTTTTATTCTGGCCGGAAGATACAAGAACAAGAGCTTTCTTCTTTTACTATTTATGGGTATAGTCAATATATTCTTCTTCTTCCTCCACATCGACTTAATTTCGGAGCCTTTGTGCCATTTCCGAGGAAAGAAGCAACAGAACGTGTGCGATACTGCTGCTGGATTGACAAGGTAAAGAGGAACCATGGAGCAGTTGGAAAAGCTTCTCACTGAATATTCTTGCCGGTTTATTGAGAATCGGAGAACAAAAGGAGACATTAAAAACTACTAGCCGAAAAAGACAGACAAGAACCAGCACACACGACACGACATGTTCTTCCTTCTCCCCATGTTAATACACTCTCCTCTTTGCTAATTAATTAAACCTTCAGATTCTAATTTCCCTTAGAAATGAACCAACTCAATGCAAAGTGCATCAAGGATGAGGTCAGAGCATGAGGCGTCCTCTCCAGTCAGTAGCGTTCGTTTATGATCCAGAACTGTCTCCACTTATTTGTTGAACCCTCACCAGTATGTGCGTTGTTGGTTCCTAGAGTGAAATGAAAGTTTACAAGAATACATTGTTAATAACCTTTTGCTTTCTGTCGAACAGTGATAAACAATATATGCATCGGCCATTCATCTAAAGTGATCATGATTCAACATAACTTATTTTACTTGTAAGAAGAGGGTGACATATCGGACGGAGATATATATGGTGATCTCATGTATTCTTGCTTGTGACTCTATTGTGGGGGCAGACGGACAAAGCTTCATTGCTTGCGGAAGTGATACAACACGTGAAGGAGCTGAAACGCCAGACTTCTCTGATTGCTGAGACAAGTCCGATACCCACCGAGATTGACGAGCTCATGGTTGACGCTTTGGATGAGGATGGGAAGTTTGTGATCAAGGCATCCATATGCTGTGAGGATCGCCCGGATCTCCTATCGGACCTGATCAAGACCCTGAAAGCAATGCGGTTGAGGACCCTGAAGGCCGAGATCACAGCTCTCGGAGGACGAGTGAAGAATGTTTTGTTCATAACCGGGGAAGAAGACTCGATCAGCGATAGCAGTGGAGATGATCGCCAACAGCATCAACAGTCTCTGCAACACTATTCTGTCAGCTCCATTCAGGATGCTCTCAGAGCAGTTATGGAGAAGGTCGGCTGTAACGGCGAAGAGTCTTCATCGGCAAGTGCTAAGAGGCAGCGTACTGCTAACGTTAACATTATGGAGCACAGGTCTCTTTGATTATCGTTTCAACAAGCCTTTCAGCCTTTGTGTGTTTTGTTTTCTATTCTGGATTTCCGGGTTTGTTGGTATATGGACTGTTTTTTCTTTTTTCTTTTTAATTTTTTTTATTTATATCGGGGGTATACGGGTCTTTTATGGCACCCGATTAATTCTCGAGACAAGTGGTCTTCATCTTGTCCAGCACGTGGTGTGTCTTTGTGTTTCGATCAAGTACATCAAATGGTACCAAGGATTTGGAACCGGTGAAACGATGTGGTGTTAGCATACATATTTATATTTCTCCATTTGATATATAGAAGAAGACTGATGCACATTTGCCAGCTATAGGAAGCTTATATAATATACTTGCTAGAGCTTGATACATATGAACACAGTATATTGACTTATTAACAATGTTATGGATTCTCGATTGACTAACATATCTTCTTTGATCATGTGATAAATATATTTCCATTCAAAGTTAATCACAAAGTCGGAGGTCAACTTTCCTTCTTTTTTTTTTTATAATTACAAAGGATGCGTGTGAATTTGGGAGGAAATGAAAAAGGAAGACGAGCATAAGTAATGGAAGGTGTCTTAGTCACGGAAATCAAACCAAGAACATCATGACTCCGGGTCGGGATAGATGTTGCAACACATGACATCCCTTTCCACCAAAACTCAATTTAATCATTGATAAGTCACTACTGAACGTGTGCGTATGTATGTAAACCATATATGCAGGAAACATAAAAATAACACGAGAAAACTCTCTGCCGAAAATGCAACCTCCAAGCTGCCGGAATGTTAAGTCTCAGCAGACTCTTAGCGTGTTTTCGTCTGGAAGATCGATCAATTAGCAACTCTAGAACTAGAATAGCCTTGTGCCCATAAGCTTGGAAAAAAAATCTTAAAACACAGTCGCAAGAAACTGTGACTCCACCAAATCGCGAGTGCTCATCAGTGGCAAAGTAGTGTGTTGGGCAGTACTCATTGGAAGGGGTTGGAGGAGTTGTTGTGTGTGAAGTTTGGTGGGCACTAGCGTTCCCATGATCCAATCATGCTGACCTTCAGTTTCTTGATCAACTTGGCTGTACGGATGGAGAGATTATGAAGACACAGAGAGAGAGAGAGAGAGAGAGAGAATGATGGATGCGGGTTGTTGAAGTTGTTGTTTGTCGTGGAAGAGGCAAAAGGAAGTGCGAGAAATCATTTTCGTGGCAAGAGAAACCTCAAGGCATACCCTAACATGGCAAATATATATACAAGTAATATCATATATATATATATATCATCAGTGACAACAATTCGTATGCCTGTGTCGCGATTGCTCTTCTTTTCCAATTGCACTCGATATATTTCAAACACTTTTAACTAATTCATAATTAAGTGGACTCACTTAATTATGAATAAAATTATACTGAATATCAACATAAATTAGTTTGTATGATTTGATACTTCTTTTTCTTAAATAAGATTTCGTATTTAAATCTTATAAATTAAATAAATTTAATTAGAAGAACTTTATTAATGTGCCACCTAACACGAGCTAAATTAGTAAGAATCATGAATACTAGTTGGTTTATTAAAAAAAATTAAAATTCTACTGATTATAATTTTTCTATCCTAAGTTTTGAACACTCAAAAATCTTACTCAAAATACGGCGCAACAGTATTAAGAAAGAAGTATAAGGATTCTGATACACTTTCTATCTACTTACATAGAAGTTTGATGGAAATTATATGCACTATTAAAGTGGGTATGTTGCATTTGACTCATGATGTGTTACTGAGATTCATGGTCATTAAGTCCAATTTTAAAAGAAAAATGTACGGTTGAAAGTCAAATTGTAGTGAACCTGAGCAACTCATTGAAAATCTTACCAATAAGTATTAGAGTGAATTTACTAAAGAGGATTTGAACATAAAGTTTTAAGCCCGCTAAATTAGATGAGTGAATTTTAGTTCAGTGGACATGTCGGTATTATGACTTTCTCCTCATCTCTCCCTATCACTCTCGTACGTCATCTGATGATCAGCAGGAATTAATAGAGTGAAGTTCGTGTTGAGGGGAAGAGGATGATGATGATGCTCGCGTGTCCACTTCACATTAATCTGATGGAATTTTTCTACCACAATACTAATTCATGATACACGTGAGTCATCATTACAAGATACCCGACCCCGGTCTTATCAGTACAGATTAGACCCCTCCCAGGGCCCTGGCTGTTGATCTCCATCATTGCTGATCCAACAGAACCGTGATTCGCATGCGACACCGCAACAGCATATCAATACGGATGAGTTTTCAGTCCTGCGTAAGTGTAAGTGATGATGTATACTATACATCATCTGAAGATTAAAAGAAAGAACAAAGGTAAACAAGAAGAATGAACACAACAACTTATTAACTTCAAACAATTTGAATTAAATATCGCTCACTACTCTATAAACACTTTAAATCTCCAGTGGCACACTGTTTCAATGCAAATCAAGGAGCAGATTGGATCGCGGTCCGGAGTGGGGATCAAGAAGCATCCTCAAGATTACACTGGATCTTAGTCGTCCAGTTGGGTTAAATCAGAAGCCAGGCTAAATCCATACTACCAAACGATCTGCAAACATGCCGCCGAAGATGGCATAGCACCTTATGGAAGTGAAAAGGTATGAACTTGACTGAAAAACCTCAATGAGCGGTATGCAGAAAAATCTTGTGCGATGGTATTCCGCGAGTTGGTCTTGCGGGAGAAGACCGGTTCAACATGGCTCAAGGAGGAGGCTTACAAGGGAGCTTTGTGTTTCCAGAGCTTCTTCATCGTCCGCGAAGCTCAGCAGGCTGGAGCGAGGGGACCTTTTAGGCTTCGATTGGGATCTACATGTGGCAGGTGGCCCCGATAGGAGCCTAGTGATTGTGGTGAGCCGGTGGCCTCGACGTTGGGATATTCTTCCTCTTCGTCTTCAGCGCTGTGGCGACGGATGCTCTTGCCCCGTCCTGCCACTACTCATCGGTGCAGAGAAGAGAATGGCAATGAAAGAAGCGGTGCTTGCAGCGCGGGGTGGGAATAGTAAGAATAGAGAATGAACTGAAAATTAGAGTAGGAAGAATTGCGCTAAGGTCCAACATTTATGACTAGTTATAAATCTACCACAATGGTTTTATAAAATGGTCGGTAAGTTTTTCCTTTTGCTAATTTAGGAGCCACTGAATTTTTCTCCAAAATTTACCATGGCGTAACTTAGAAAAAGTAAATTATTATTATTTTTTAAAAATGGATAATTAATTCACCACCATATTCAACAAATGGAGAGGGATTGATCGTAAAATTGCTATACATTTTAAATCTAACATGGATGGACAGCTGTCGATTACCGTAATCAGCCGCACATTCAAATTTACCAATTTGACAGATAGGGAGCAAGAGAGGGTACTAAGAATGAGAGTTGTCAGCTGTTCAATTTTAAGTCATTAACAAAATTAGAAACAGTATAGTTTTTTTTTGTGCAACAGTAAGAATATTGTGATAAATTTATAACTTACCGTCAGTATTTTTCAAGCATGTTCATATTAGGAATTATTAAGTTTTTATTAGAAAAAAAAAAGGATTTTACCCTTGTTTAAAGAAGGGGTGTATGAGGTAAATATTCATGAAATAAGATGATTACAATATCCTATATTACGGAGGAATAATCTTCTTGGACTAGCAACTGAGCGGATCCGTGTGACAAGCACGTCAAAGAGAGTGACAGCCTCTCCATAACTAGAGCTTGGTTGGGGCAGGGAAATATTGGCCCGATCGGGATGAGATATAGTTGCAAGAAGCTTGAACGCTCGCAGCTTCGCATTTAACGAGCTGAGTTTTTGGGTGGTTTGTGGCCGCGATGCTACCCGCTGCTCCATCGGAAGCACCTTCCAGTCGGAGATCACTACTCACAGCACCGCCCGCCCACAGCAAGCTGTGTTTGGTTGGGCAGTGGCCGGATCTACTTGGAGAAGGTCATTGGTGGCCAGATTTAGGCTAGATCCATTGGTAAAAAACGAGTTTTGGTTGGAACCTGGCATGATTCCAGCAAATCTTCATGGTCTGACCCTTCCTTCGTGGTGTAGAGATGAGGATCTGTGTGCTTGAGGAAGAAAACAAAAGTAAAAAAATAAAATAAAATCTGTACAAGGGGATGAGAAAGCGTACCGCTTAAAAGATCGTGGAAAGGGCGATTTGGCCGCCATAACAAAAGCCACCAACACTTTGGTGGGGGATACGTACGGTCAGCGGCAAGGAGAAGTGTCACTAGGCAGGGGTATCAATGTAACAAATAAAGGAATAAGAGGATATAGCAAAGATTGAAATAGGGTTGTTAAGATCGTTGGTGATACAACATAACACACCAACTGTATAAAAACAACTCTGTTGCTGCTGATACAGTTTGTCGAATAAGAAATTTTGTTCCACTACCAAATTTCTTCCTTCTTTTCTAATTCCAAGCTATTTGATAGCTCGCAACTATCAATTGGTATCAGAGCCAGGTTCCCTCAGCTTGTGGAGATATGATAGAGACACGAGCAACGTAGGAAAATCGGAAGTTTGAGGCCTTGCTAAGGGACCGGGACCATCAGCAAGAGGAAATGCAAGTTCGATTCGAGAAAATGGAAAAGCGGTTCGATGAAGTAATGAGCCTTCTACACAGCCAAGGATCACCATCAACAATGTCACTCCGGAATGGCCAGGGGGAAGGGGGTCCAACACGTGGCCACACTGGGGAATCATACTTTCCCACTGCCAGGATAGGCAGGGTGGAGTTTCCCAGATTTGATGGAACCAACTTTGATGGGTGGCTATACAAATGTTAGCAGTTCTTCGAGTTTGACGAGACTCCAGATGCAGCCAAGATCATATTGGTGGTTGTACACTTGGAAGGGCAAGCCTTGCAATGGGACTAGATGTTCACGAAAACCAAAGAAATGGCGAGGATCACATTAGGTTGGGGCAACTACATGATGGCCCTGAGCAGTCACTTTAGTGTGAAGGGTTACACAGATCAATGGGGCAACCTCAAAAACTTGACCCAAGAAGGTACCCTTTATGATTATGTCGATGCGTTTGATCAGCTAATAAATAGGGTGGATGTGGCCGAAGAGATGGCAGTCAGCTTATTTTTGCAGGGACTCAAGGAAGAAATACAGTACCATGTGAGAATATTACAGCCACACACAATCCATGAGGCCTACCGATTGGCTAAGGTTCAAGAAGCAAACTGCAGAGCAATAGGACATTTGCACAACGGATTGGGGTGCTTGTCCAAAGGGGGAGATCGCCATCGACTCCCCAAGGATGAATCGTGGGGCTCGTTTGGGTTGCCCAATCACTAAGGCCCCCTACCAGTCCCAGTGACCCTAGCAATTATGAAGCATACAGGGGCAGTTGGAACCAAGGCGATGAAAACCTTGTCTAGTGCGAAGTATGAGGAGCGGTAGCGGAAGGGTCTATGTTTCTGGTGTGATGAGAAGTTTTCGCCTAGACACAAGTGCCTCAAGAGGCAAGCCTTCTCACTCCATGTGGGTGATAGTGATGAGGAAGATGATGGTGGGGAGGAGACAGACACGGAGATATCAATCCATACATTGGATGTCAATCCTAGCTACAAGACCATGAAGGTTACTGGGTTCATGGGGCGAAAACCATTACAAATCCTCATTGATTCAGGCAGCATGCACAACTTCCTAAGCGAGGAGTTCGGTAGGAGGCTCGATTGCCAAATAGTCATCATTCCACCAACAAAGGTATGAGCAGCTGATGGTGGCCAACTAACCTGTCAATCCATTTGTAAGAACTTCCACTGGCGAATGCGGGGCCAAGAATACACCACAGATGTTCTACTGATCCAGCTTGAGAGCTATGACATGATTTTGGGGGTGCAGTGGCTCATGACTCTAGGAGATATTGTATGGAACTTCGATGAGCTACGAATCCAATTCAAAAGTTGGGGGGCTAATCACACCTTATTAGGCAGACCAAGAAGGAGGCTGCAAATGGTGGATCCAGAGAGGATGATGTGGCTGCTCGGAAGGACCAAACAACTTGCAGTCCTACACCTATGTGTCCTCAAGGGAACGGAATGGCCACGGGGCACTTCCAATAGCAAGGTTAAGGGGGGAATAGCAGCTACACTGGGCTCCCTTCTAACTCAGTATAATGACATCTTTGCCAAACCCTAGCAATTGCCACCTCGAAGAGCTCATGACCATAGGATTACACTCATGGAAGGTGCATCCCCGGTAAACATTCGACCCTATAGGTATCTTGTTGCCCAGAAGGACGTGATTGAACAGATGGTCCGAGAGATGCTACTTTCGGGGATCATACGACATAGCCACAGTCCTTATGCGTCACCTGTGATACTCGTCAAGAAGAAGGACGGGTCTTGGCGAATGTGCATTGACTACTGTTGCCTCAATGATCGGACTTTTAAGGAAAATTTTCCCATTCCCATCATTGAGGACCTTTTGGATGAGCTACACGGGTCCGTCATATTTTCAAAGTTGGACTTGCGTGCCGGATACCATCAAATTAGGATGGTGGAGATGGATGTGAATAAGATTGCATTCCGAACCCATGAGGGCCACTACGAATTTTTGGTGATGCCTCTCAGCCTCACAAATGCACCTGCCACCTTCTAGAGTTTGATGAACTCTATCTTTAAACCCTTTCTTCGCAAGTTCATTCTTGTATTCTTTGATGATATCCTGATTTACAGCAGGAGTTTTCAGCAACAAATGGAGCACTTATGGGTAGCATTTGGCTTACTACGGGCGCACCAGCTTTATGCAAAGCAATCAAAGTGTTCCTTTAGGGTCGCTCAAGTGGAGTATCTGGGGCATTTTGTCTCTGCTTAGGGTGTTAGCGCCGACCCACGAAATTTCAAGCTATGCAGGAATGGCCAACCCCAAGAACTGCAAAGTAGCTTCGTGGTTTCCTCGATCTTGTAGGATATTATAGACGTTTTATATGGAATTATGGCTCCATCAGCAAGCCCCTAACGAACCTCTTAAAGACCGACTCCTTTGAATGGTCCCCCCAAGCTACAATAGCATTTGAAGGGCTCAAGGATGCATTGGCTTCAGCACCAGTGTTAGCTCTACCTAATTTCTCTAGACCCTTCGAGATTGAGACTGATGCATCCGGGTAGGGCATGGGGGCGATACTCTCGCAGAATGGCCATCCTCTTGCCTATATCAGCAAGTCGTTTGCAGCTACTCATAAAGGCCTCTCTACTTATGAAAAAGAACTCCTTGATGTCCTCCTAGCAGTGAAGAAATGGGGGCATTATTTGAAGGCTCAACCTTTCATCATTCACACGAATCACCAGAGCCTCAAGCACTTGCTTGAACAACAGCTCAGCACCCCACTACAACACGTTTGCCTGACAAAGCTGCTAGGCTATGACTACATGATACAATATAGGAAAGGGAAGGACAATGTCGTTGCTGATGCGTTATCATGAGTGGCGAGCAGTGACTTGCAACTAATGGCCAAATGAACCTATGATTATCTTTTCAGGGAATTTCCAAACAAACAATTTCAACGAAATCTTTCAATTTCTTATTTTACTATGTTCAACTCTATGTATTCCTCTATTTGTAGAGTATATTGAATGTACAAGAATGGCTATAACAGAGTTTCTGTTATTCATATTAATAGTTACTCTAGGTGGAATGTTTTTATGCGGTGCTAACGATTTAATAACTATCTTTGTAGCTCCAGAGTGTTTTAGTTTATCCTCCTACCTATTATCTGGATATACCAAGAAAGATGTACAGTCTAATGAGGCTACTATGAAATATTTACTCATGGGTGGGGCAAGCTCTCATTTGCACAAGCTTACCTTTATGATAGAATTAGGGCTAGTTGGAGCTCTGACCCCTCGCTACAATGTATCATTTCACAACTGGAACAAGGAATTGAGACGTCTTGGCAATTTACTTGGCGGCAGGGACAATTACGACAAAAGGGCACCTAGTGGTGGGAGCTGACCTGGAGTTAAGGAAACAAATTATCCAAATCAACCATGATTCACTGGCAGGGGGCGTTCTGGTGCCCATGCTACGCTGCAAAGAATTCGGTGCCCATGCTACGCTGCAAAGAATTCGTTCCACATTCTATTGGAAAGGCTTGCAAAAGCAAGTATGAGCTCATATACGTAGTTGCGACGTCTACCTTTGACACAAACTAGAGACAGTTGCTCCTGCAGGCCTCCTACAGCTATTACCTATACCGAGCCATGCATTCCAAGACATCAGTATGGACTTCATTACCGGCCGTCCTAAGTCCGAGGGCAAGGATGCCATTCTAGTCGTAGTTAATCGCCTAACCAAATATGGCCACTTCATAGGGTTGAGCCACCCATACTCAACCGCCCAAGTAGCTCAGGTTTTTATGGACAATGTTTACAAATTACATGGTAACCCACACAGCATTGTCAGCGGCCGAGACTCACTCTTCCTCAACTCATTATAACAGGAGCTCTTCCATATCCAAGGGGTTTCCCTGAAAATGTCATCTGCATTCCACCTCCAGACGGATGGGCAGACAGAGGTTGTAAATCGCTGCCTGGAATGCTACTTACATTGTACCATCGGCCAGTATCCTACTAGGTGACATTGCTAGCTTTCCACAACTTAATGGTGGTGTAACACCACATACCATACATCCCTGCAAAGAACCCCTTTCGAAGCCCTTTATGGTGAGCCACCACCGCTACACACCCCATATGTTCCAAGGGATTCTTCCATTGAAGCAATTGATATACGGCTAACTAAAAGGGAGACCTTCATCATTGACTTCCGACACCACCTACAGTGAGCACAACACCGTATGAAGGTGCAGGCGAACAAATGATGTACAGATTGAACATTCACCAAAGGTGACTGGGTGTACCTCAAGCTTCAAAACTATCACCAACAGTCCTTACAGGCCAGACGATATCAGAAACTGGCAGCGAAGTACTATGGCCCTTTTCTCATCCTCGAGCAGGTCGACGCAGTCGCCTGCAAGTTGGCACTACCACCTTCGGCTCGAATACACCCCGTCTTCCATGTGTCTCTACTTAAGGGTGCCCCTAGCCCCCCACAATAGACCACCACCTTACCTACCCACCTCTCCGTGGACAAGTGCCCTATTCCATTAGCTCTCCTCGATTGACGGATGGTGAAGCGTGGCAAGGTGGCTGCCACCCAGGTCCTAACACACTAGTCAAACTCCTCTCTCGAAGATGCATCATGGAATAACTATACGATCTTCAACTTTGCTTTCCTCATTTGAACCTTGTAGACAAGGTTCCTCAGGAAGGGGGCCATTGTCACTAGGCAGGGGTATCAATGTAACAATTAAAGAAATAAGGTTGGGATATAGCAAAGATTGAAATAGGGTTTTAAGGTCGTTGGTCGTACAACAGAACACACCAACTATATAAAAACAACTCTGTTGCTGCTGATACAGCCTGTCGAATAAGAAATTTTGTTCCACTACCAAATTCCTTCCTTCTTTTCTAATTCCAAGCTGTTTGATAGCTCGTACCTATCAAGAAGTGGTGTCCACTAGCCAAGATGCTGAGAAAGGGTAGCCAACGCACCTTGCCAAAGCTGATCGCATCGGTTGGAGGGCTCTCTAGGCGGGAGGGGGTCTATGGAGAGAGGAATAGGTGACAGAGAGTAAAAACCGCAGAGTTACCTCTCGATGAATTGAAATGTCACATGTGATGTTTATGCATGAAGATAATTGTATTCTACAACCTCTTGCATTTTCCCAAATTTCACCTCAGCCTTTTTCTTACTATCGTTGATCTTTCTTTCTTTCTTTTTGGCTCAATACTAAGGAGAATTTCATTCATTACTTTAAAAAAAGTACAATATAAAATATTGAAGAAAATTACAAGCTAAGATAATAGCTTGAACCTCCTAGGTCAACCACAGGAAAATATTGCATATAGCATAACACATTTGTGGTAAATCACTAAAATCTTGATTAAACATATTGCCGACAATAAGGATCCCAATGAAAACCGGACGGAGGATCCTTAGGTCTATAAATCCCATTAAGGTTATGGAATCTAATCCCAATCTTCATAAGTAATTTCCACAACAAAACTATACGGTAAGGTTTTGAGTGTACCTCATTGCTATTAGGCTAACCACGACATTAAGTGAAGGCATCTCAATGTCGCTCAACTGTGTATGGAGGTGGGTGAAGTCAGTTTCTAGTCGAAACATTCTGATCTTGGCCAGTTTTCACTGGGTCTTAGTTGTACTAGCTAGCTTCCATTGAATCTTGGTCGGGAATGTTTGTCTTTCTCTAGATCTAGGTTATTTTTAGTGAATATGGCTGGGCTTCGAAGAATTTCAAAGTTAAGAAAGATAACCTTAAACTCTCAACATGAGCTTTGGAATTCGTCAAAATCCTTCACCAAAGGGGTGGCAACAAGGTTCATTACCAAGCGCATCAAAGAGAGGGAGAGTCCTTCGACCAAGGTAGAGAGGATAAACTGTATTTTGAGCATGGATGGCCAACATTAATGAGAGACCATGCCCTTGAAAATGGGGAAGTACCCATCTTCAATTATTTTGATGAGTTAAAATTCAACATGAAAATATTCAATAGAAATAGTTGTTCAAAAGAATTTGTCTTTGCTACTAAAGACTCTCAAGGCCCTCAAGAGGTAGAGAAGTACAAGAAATAGAATGCAATGGACTCAAGAATGGGAGCATTTCCTTCACATCTTATTTATATGTTATCATCCCATTGATGAATGCATAATGAGTGATGACAATCTTGTTTACACAATTTGTTTTTTTATTGTCTCTCTCTTTTTTGGTGACTCCTTTGTTTGTGCTTTCAGTTCATAGACCAGATGAAGTGGGTGGATCATCCTCTTGTCAAAATCTGCACTTTGTTATATAATCATCAAGTTTGATCTTATGAAAAGTTTATTAGTATATCTCATTCTCATCGTGTTCCTTTTAAAATGACAAAATTAACTAGCTTTCTGCTTCTTGTAATAGTGTTGTTTATTTATAAAACATTCCTATGTGGTTTGCTAGATTGACTAATATTCTTCAAAAGTATTTCGAGGTTCTCATAAATCCATCGGAATTCTAGTGGCTAGTGGGACTCTAGCTTCATGATAGCCCTAATTTGTTTAATATATGTTATGGGTGGCGTAATTTTGCTAAGCCAACAACCTCAAGGCCTAAGACATCTGTGCGTTTGAATTTTTAGTGGACGAAGCGAAATCTGACAGATTATTGATAGTTGTTCATATTAACAAATCTCATAGAATATGCAAATTGATTGTTCTTATCAATAACTTTTTCTTGTTTTTGTAATTTAAACAAATCATATATGACAATTCAAATATTGTTGGTCAGCTCTTCTTCTTAAGTATATGTATAAGTAGTAGAAAAAACACATCCTCAACACCTGTGAGAATCTAATTAATATATGTAACTACATATTTTATAACTATACATTATGTAGTTACATGTTATGTAGTTCATGAAAAAATAACATATGTTTACAATATTTTCATACTTATTTCGTTTATATTTGTGATATTTATTTTTATCTTATATAATAAATGAAATAATTTCTCTTATATTATGTTATAAATACGTATTTCTTATTTATTTTTAAGGAATATTTAAAATCACATGTTTCAACCTTTTTGATATACATAATATGACAGACTTATTTTGATAAAAGTTATGACAAATATTTTGTCATTTCGCTAATTTAAAACAAAAATAACCATATTTTGAACACAACAATTAAAAATTCTTGTAGTAATTGGTAAGAGTGGTGGACTCCCACAATGACTAGAGTCAGCCACAGCAACTAGTGGGAGGCTTTGCATAGAGGCTTTTTCTAGAGAAAATCGAGTTTTATTACCGTGAAAATGTTGAGTTTTTTCCACTTTTGTGATTTATGGTTTACTAAATTTAGTTTTGTAACTATCTGTTAAGATATTATTAAATTATAATAGAAATTTTAATAAAGAAAAATTTTAAATTGTAAGTAGAATATATTGTTATTATATTTGTTAGCTTTATTGGTTATTTGAAAAGTAAAAATAGATTATGAAGTTTGATTAACATTAATAAAATCATTAAAAAATTAATCATAAATGAAGAATATTATCTATTTCAATTATATAAACTTTAGTTAGTACATTATAGAAAAATTCATAAAAATTTACAATGAAATTATTTTATTAACTTCATATGCATGACCAACTAGTAACCATTACATGAGCGAAAAATGTCAATTTTCTTTTATTTTTAATTTTTTAAACAAATATTTGTTTTTGAAAACATGAATACATAACTAAGTTTTTCACTTTTCTATCCATATTTAGTCATCCACCTATTGGCTCCTACTCTTGAGTAAATAATTGAAATAAGTTTATTATGTAAAACTCATTTATATGATTATATGTGTGGCTAAAAAACAAATAAATATATAAATATAAAATGAAATACATATCATTTTTTTGGGATAAATATTATGCAATAAACCTGTTTATTATACACAATATATTTACTCCTTAACACGGATCATTCCTGCCCTTTTCTTATAAGTCCCTTATATGCTAATGAATGCAAATTCGAGTATGAAGGATCCCTTACTGAGCAAAGTATACTCTATGTAGGTAAAAGAAAATTCTCTTATATTATGTTATAAAACATGTATTTTTATATTTATTTTTAAGAAATATTCAAAATTACATATTTTAAGTTTTTCGATATATATATATAATATGACGGAATTATTTTAACAAAATTTATTATAAATATTTTGTCATTTTGTTAATTTACAATAAAAATAACCATATTTTGAAAAATACTACTTGTCACAAGAATTAAAAATTCTTGCACAACAAGGAGCCCAAAGTGTGGTTGGACTTGCTTGGTTGAAGCCAACCATTGCAACCAAGGGGAGGTTTTGGATGCTGAGTTTTAGTATAATAAAAATGTTGTATTTCTTCCGCTTCTACGATTTATGATTCACCAAGTTTAGTTTTGTGGTGATTTATTTAGGTATTAAATTATGATGAAAATTTTAATCAAGTAATTTTTTGAATTGTAAGTAGAATATATATTTTTAGCTTTATTCANTTAAGAATTTTACGTATTTCAATTATATCAACGCTAGCTAGTACATTATAGAAAAATTCATGAAATTTTAAAAGGACATTATTCTATTCACTTCATATACATTATACATGACCAACTAGCGACCCTTGCATGAGGGGGAAAAAGCGTCATTTTCCTGGTACTTTTTAATGTTTTTTTAAAATAGTTTTTTGAAAGCATGAATAAATAACTCAAATTTTCACTTTTCTACCCGCTTTTTATCATCCATCTATTGTCTCTTACACTAGAGTACATAATTGGAAATAAGTCCATTATGTAAAACTCATTGATATCATGAAATGTTCATCTAAAAAATTTTAAAAAATCAGAATAAGTTTATTGTATAACACCCATTCATATAATGATATGTGCACCTATGATATAAAAAATATATAAAAATAATAATAATATACATATCATTTATTGGATAAATATTGTGCAATGGATTTTTATTATTATACACAACATATTTACTCCTTTACCCTGAGGTAGAAGATTGCGTAAAACTCGATTTTCCTTTCCACCCTTTTCCCTTAAGCCCATTGTACAAATATCAATGCAAATTCGAGTAGGAAGGATCCCTTAGCGAGTAACGTACACTCTATATAAGTTTTTTATCTATGCAACTTAATTCAAAATTTGATTTTCTTAAAAAAAATTTAAATATTTTAATACTTGATACAAGTTATCTCTTACACCAAGGAAGAAATAGCGCTAGAATTTTTAGCCATAAAAATAGAAACACTTATCAAAGAGCAAAAATACAACAAAAAAGTGTTCCTTTATATTTTTCCAACTTCTCATTTTAGAAGTAATGTTTCTTCTTAGTTTCTTTGTGTTAATGAGCATTAGGAAATTGGCGCGGACCAAATATTTTCAAAAACGATGTGCGCGCGCGTACGCCGCCATGAGCGCGGGAACTTCGGGGGTTGGTGAACTTGTCATATGCGGAAATTTCCGGATAACGTTAAATAATGACGCGTATACAAAATTATTTGGAAGGTACTGTAGCATAATTCAATCTTTCCTTCGAGACGAAGGAAAAACCAGGTAGAAAATCTACCAACTCGAAAATATAATATCTATATAAGCATGTTCCCCATAACTTGTAATTTCATTTTCACCATTTTGCACTTTCACTGCAGGGGACCAAGACAAGCCAGGACAAGGAGGAAGATCTTTCGATCGTCATCAAACACTTACTCTCTCTCATGGCTTGGTAAGAGAAGCCCTCTCTGGCTCGCCCTCTCCTTCTTTTTCTCTCTGTACGAGCGCTTAGAGAGTTCGGCATTGTTTTTACTCGTGTTGACTCATATAGACCCAGCAGCTTACGATCGTAACTTCCCATTACATGCATGAAAGTTTAAAACTTTTTCCATGAAGATGAACCCATTTTCGTAAACCTGTGCGATTGAGAAATGGGTTGCAGTTTTTGTCCTAGATGATTGCCCTGTTTACAATTTCCTGACGTTGCTGTCTTTAAAGATCGAATCATAGCATGTGTGCTGATTTCTTGATTCAAATGAAGCTTCCGGTAGTCCATGAGTATGAGGTTAAGTGGATGACTCGCTGTGTAATATGTATAGTGCACGTTGGTGCTGAAAAACTTGGTACTTTTGGACCTGAGCGGGCTGAGTGTCGTTATAAGGTTGGAAAACCACATTTTGAGACAGTCATCAGTGTTGTCTACTGATAATCCTCATTGCAGAATGGAAACTTCTGCGGCAAGCTTAGTTTCTTGGTTTGGTTGGCGTTAACAGTTTTAAGCCCGTACCGTGCTTGCCTTCAACTAATTAATCGCCTTGTATAAGGCTGTGATTTAACATTGCTGAACAATTTAGTGTAACCAGTTCTTATTTACACTGGGGTGATCCTTGTTAGGAGATGTCTCTCCAATAATCATGGCTTAGAGGATGCTTGCTCAATGATCATGGAGTATAATGCAAAGAATAACTCATAATCTTGGTTGAAGTGAACAAGTATCATGGCTAAAGTAATCTTGGTGTTACTACCATAGTTCTTATTGTATTCCCTCCAACATACTTTTGAGATAGTTGGGCACTTATGTTGGTACACGTAGTGTTTGCAGGACAATTTTGTTGGGATATTATACAGAGTATATATAGATGCAATTGTCTCTCAACATCCTTCATGTGGGTTAAGTCATCTACTATTAGTGGAAATTACATGAAGAGCTCCTCCATTATTTCTGGCTCCTAAGGATGGATTATAATGCTTTATCCACTATATAAAAAACCATAATTCTACTATGCTGCTTTCCTTTCTAATGCATTGTGTTCACGCTTCATCAGGAAGATGTTATTAATTTTTCGAATTCCAGATATTCCTGATTGTGGTATTCTCAATGCCAATGTCTCATGTTATATATACCTATTTGACACCGGGTTTGTATTTAGCTGTGCTTATTTGAAATGTCTGCTTACAAGTAACTCAAAGATGAAATTCTTCCAGGCGATCATGGCTGGTGGACAGCAACCGAATTGCCACAAAGATCAAGAGTGCATCTAGGGCAAGGGATTATGAAAGTTTTAGGTGGAAAAGCAATCCAACAAGAACATGCCCAAATTGTCAATATACTATTGACAACAGTGACGTATGGCCCTCTAGCTTTTCTAGTTTCTCTTAGTGCAACCAGATTAGTTCTTATAGTTGACTGAGTTTTCTTTTTGCTAATCTAGATCATCAATAACATAACTGTTATTTGTTTGACTAATTTATTATGACTTGCCACATATCTTACGTGATTGTTGTCCTTAATTACATGAAGCATTTAAGTTCAAAATCAAATTCTGATTTTAATTCAAGTTTACAATTTATGGAATCTCTTTCCTAGTGGTGACAACACTTCTAGCATTGACTGAACCAATATTGTCCTTTGTCCAGGTTGCTCATGAATGGCCAGGATTACCAATGGGCGTGAAGTTTGATCCCTCTGACCAAGAAATCATGCGGCATCTGCTTGCTAAAGCTGGGATGGAAGGTTTCAGGCTCCATCCTTTCATTGATGAGTTTATTCCAACTGTTGACCAGGAGGATGGAATCTGTTATACACATCCCCAAAACCTACCTGGTATGGGAAAATATTCAAAATAATTCTTCAGTTTAATTCCTTTGTGCTCTTTTTTATTTAGTATAAGTTTCTTATGAGGTCAAATTATGGTGGCAGTGCCTGTAATGCCCTTAGAAGAAAAGGCTGGACCAGCCAGTCATGTGGTCTAGTCTCCAAATGGACCATCTGACTCTTGAACTGTTCTGGTCTAATTTTGCCTCCAGTTTATTCTGAAATGTTCTTGAGATTCTTCTTCAATTTCTATTCACATAGCTGAACCTGTGGGCTGAACCCATGATGCATCTGTCATATATCAGCAGCTTAGCCCGCCTAAAGTAGTTAGGTTCTTGAGAATATGCCTAAGCCCCCTCTCACCCTTCAGCTAGCACATGAGTGTTTTTTTATATGTGCTATCTTTTCTTCATTGCAGGTGTCAACCAAGATGGAAGTATAAGCCACTTCTTTCATCGTACCATCAAGGCATATAGTACTGGAACAAGAAAACGCCGGAAAATTCTTGGTGATGATTCTGGGGATGTCCGCTGGCATAAGACAGGGAAGACTAAACCAGTGATGCTCAATGGGGTCCAGAAAGGCTGCAAAAAAATTATGGTTCTTTATATGAGCCTTGGAAGGGGAGGGAAGTCTGAAAAAACTAACTGGGTTATGCACCAATATCACCTCGGAATAGTGGAGGATGAGAGGGAGGGGCAAATTGTGATCTCAAAAATATTCTATCAGCAACAGCCAGCCAAGCAGTGTGAGAAGAATGAGACTGGCATTCTTGAGACCAGCAATCCTGTGGGTGTGAAAGTGGGTCACATTGCTCCACAATCGGTGACTCCAGAGCCACCTTGCTCTAGCCAGCGGTCTCTCAAGTTTCTTGCAAGAGATGAACTTGGTGAGGCAGATCTGAATGCTCAGGTAATACTATAACATCATAATCTTGTTGAATGCTTGAAGCAATAGTTTCTCATTTCCTTATGAATGTATTTGGGTAAATACTTCGTATGACAGAGCAAAACACTATTTCAACAAAGATCCGATGCAATTACCTTACAAAACTGAAAATTATTTCTAAGATAATTGGATTTTGCATTTCCCTGATTTATATGTTCTTTCTCAACTACTTTATATAGTTTCCCAATATTTCTGTCCCACTTTCCATCTTTCTATGGAGCAATTATGAGGAAATTCTATATATGCAGCTCCTTAGAGAATAACTACTTATCAACTTGGAAGATTTTCAAACAATGGAAAAATCGCCTTAAGGCTTAGTATATAACATTGTATTCTGTATTTCTTGGATAAATGAAGTTAGAGTGGAGATGAAAATTCGAAATTAGCTAATGACTGCAAATAAATTATCTTTACATCTGGAAAATTAAGTGCTCCCCGTAAAATACTGATTTTCTTCTCTTGTTCTTTTGTCTTCGCTCATCTCTTAGAAGCATGCCACCGAAATGCAATCTCTGGATGAGTTAAGTTCTGAAATACAGAGCTCAACATTTCATGAGCAGCAGTCCACGGGAGAAAATCTTGTCAATCCAATGGTAGACAACAATGATCAGCAAGCAGAGGATGAACTAAAATGGTGGGAAAATGAATCACAGTTTCTTTTGAGCTCCCAGCAGCTTGTTGAAGGGCTTTCCATTTGTGATGAGTTTCTTCAGAGCCAATCTCCAGACAGGGACGGTAATGATCCTGAGAACAAAGGGAAGGCCTTACGGAATGATAAGCCCCGTCTCTCTGATTATGCCCAGCTGGGACCAGAGAGCTTGAAGAAGGATCTTGAGGAGTGCCAAAACCTGGATTTTGACCTGGAAAATGACATTCGTCTGAGCCAACTTGTACGTGTTTGCCAGTTTTCTCCCTTATTTCTGTCTTCACGTAAAAGTCTAACCTAGAAAAGATGGTGATAGTATTTTCCAGGAAACAATCAGCAAACACCAATGAATTGAAAACACCCCTTAACAATATACTTTTAATGTGATGTCCGCACTAACATTTTTTTTTCTCCTGTAGGAATTTGGATCACAAGACAGCTTTAATTCTTGGGAAATCACCAGGCTTGGCGACTGACCTTCCAGGGCCACATGGAGACAAGTACAAGAAAAAAGATTGTTGTTATTTGCTTTTGAGGCTTCGCCTATTTAACCCTTAAATAGGGAGACGTTTATTCTGGTAATCGAACTAGGGAAAATAAACATTGGCGAGGTGTTTTCTTTATGTCAACTGCTAAAATGATGAACTCTGTCTGAAAGAGGATGGTGACAGTAACCATTCTGTGGAGCTGACATGGCTCCCCTATAATTCAGAATATATGCTCTAAGATTACAATTCTTTATAAGGTTTGTTGATTATCCCCTTCATCGGTGATGAGATTGGCTTGATGGTTTTGGGTTCTGTAGTACAATGCCTGTGTTTAAGAGGCATTGTCTATTTTAGGTGCTTCCAGTACACTTTTATCTCTAAAATACTGGAATGCTTGAAGGCCATTATGGCTTTACTTGTAGGCCATAATGGATTAAAGTTCATGACATAAAAGGTCTATTCAGAAGGTATAGTCAATTTTTTATTTGATCTGTATGATTGTCTACTTCTAAAAGGTGTCTCTTGAGAGAGAAGGATACTCTTATACCTTGTGATAATTTGTAGGCTTTCAATCCTTTCTGATGGGATTGTGTAATGGTACTTATCAAGTGGAAATAACGCCAAGGTTGGCTTTGGATATGCACGTTAAGGTCCTTTTCGTTTTTCCTGCTGTCATGACAGTGACTGACATTCAGGGCAATCAGGAATTTTATTTCCCCATTTCTCATAGTATTCTGCGTAAGGCATCGAGGCAGTTTGTCAAAGCTCTCGCTGTTCTCATTCTATAATATGCTTGGGTCATTATAGAACACCCATTTGATACATCCGTGGAGACCTCTCTCGTCATGGAAGCCCCCGGTGTAGGACAAAATCGCCACAGCTCTTAAATAATTCAGCTGAAGAAATAGGAGAGATTGAATGAACCTACTTTAGCTGCTATTACAGATCTTACACCAAGTTGGATAATGGATTGCTTTATCTGAGAGGGACAAACCTGTCCGAGGGCCCAGTACATGCCAATTACTCCGGGAAGGAGATTAACTAGTGATTGCCTTTGCCCTGTTCATGTGTAGCATTTACATATTTCCATGTAGGTGGAGGCCCCTTCTCCTCCTTCTTGCTGTTGAAGATCCCATTTTTTTCTGTGCAACTCGGTATCCAATAGTTTAATAAGTCATTACAATCAATTCAGTTCAAATAGAATTGGCCCATAAAGGAGTAAAGTCATCACAATCATAAATTTTATCCAATTACAGTAATTCAAATTAAAACTTTATTTACGAAAAATAGATTATGAAAGATCTATGGAAACCCATGTTGGTTGTTGAGGACCCCCACTGGAGAGGCTCCAATTGCTGGCATTTTGTTGGCTTTGCATTAGAAGGACAAGTAACTTCATGTTGATAGATGCTAATAATTGTGGGGCACTCTCTCATGTATATTGGATTTCATTAGCCAGCTAATAAGGCCAACCTTTTGCTGATATATTGGCCCTATTCACTGCTGCATTGAAGCGGTCCATCGTGTGCCTCATATTACTTACCATCTAAGGATTCATCATTCTATAATTTCAAGAAACCGAAGGTGTGAATTCCCTCACGGGAAATGATACTCCTCTCTGGGTCCATAATAAGCTAAGAACGTTTAAAATGGAGTCCATGAATCTGCTCATTGTCCTAGTTGCAATGCAGCACAAGAAGTCTTCCCAATGCATCAGGTGAGGTGGCTTGGATTCGACTATACATGTCGAGCAAATTGCCGGCGATGTGAGCGGGTACACAGGCTAAATAAAGAGCAACAATTGCTTGCCAGAGACGTACTGATATCGAAAGCCCTCTGGAAGCTACTCGAAAGTATGTATGATTGAACTTGCAGGACTGATATATATATATATATATATATATATTGAATTATTGTGTCAGTAGAGATGTCAGGATGAAGGGAGGGTTGATCACTGTATTGGTGGGTCTACAGATTGGAAAAGGATCAAAGACAGATTAAAAGCAAAGCATAGCATAACAATGAAACCAAATTTGTTGTTATAATTCAATATCTTTTTATATTTGAATTAAATAATATATATATATATATATATGATAACTTGAATTTAAATTAGTCAAATTCCTTTATACTTTTAAATACTAAATACTAAATGATGTGTAGTGAGAAAACTAAGGAGATAACATGCTGGAGGCTTGTTGGGGGTATGAAAAAGGTTAATTAGAAGCAGCACGTGCAATAAGACTAATTTGTTGATTAGCCTGTCAACTTTCATCACGCACCCTGGTCTTGGAATGCTTACCCAATAGTCATAGACCAAATAAATTGTAAATAATGATGAAAACTGAACCAATAATAAGTAGTAAGGATTGATATGATAAATAAACGATGTGTTAACTTTCATTCAATCGCTGCCTTGGTGTAAATATGATTTAGTGTGGCCAACGGTAAATTAATTTATTCAAAGAATTAATCCTCCACGGACCAGCCTCTGCATACACACCCGACAGCTCAAACTAACCTGCAAAATCACAGTGATCTGTCTAGCTATATATCCACCCGAAACGCCCAAATCCCTTTGCAGAACAGTCGTGTCTCGGATAGAGACATGTGTCGATATAGTCGAGGCATTGGAGTTTCCCGATTTGCAAGGTGCAGGTTAATTAAGCCATTGGGAAGGGCAACTTACGGAAGCAGGCGAATGATGTACCCCATCTAACCATATTAATCAACACTAGTCTTGGATGTTCGTGTATTATATAACTTTGTGATGGGTGTGTGAGTTCTTGATTGTGAGAATTTTCAGTATATCGTGCAACAAGCAGTGCACATACAGCACAACCACATTTTTGTTTGCTATCACCGAGATCTCTTCTCATCGCCATCGGCTGCTCTTTCCTTCCGGGTCCGTCCAGCGGGCAAGAGGACTGCTGACTTTCTGTAAAACTTGGCTCGGTCGGATGAACATTTTCAGCCGTACACGTCGCGGCACGATGGTTGTTCTCTACATCAATGATAGCTCAAAAGGGCGGTCAAGGAATGTAGGTCTGACCCACCGGCTACCTCCGACATAGTTCCGATCCATTTGTTGTTGTATCGCCCATGAATGAACATGCATGAATAAATATAAATGTGCTGATTAATGCCTTGGTTGGTCGAAGACTCTGTGTAGATGTGGCTGGACTCGAAGTGGGTGAATGGCGTTAGGTTGAAGACAGGAAAGGAAGATCAACACCCTGAAGATTTTTTTGTTGTTAAAGAGCCGGTTCATGCTTGGTAGCCATTCAGTGGGACATTTCACTGTCCCTAAACAGCCAAGTCCCCCCTCATTAAGATGTGATCGAATATTCCCGAATATAAGTGTAGCCATGACTGCCCTTAATTTTGGTATGCTTTCCTATAATAACTACTGAAAAAATGACAACCAAAATGAACCACTTAATATGGGTTGGTATCTTTTTCATAAAATAAGATATTAAAATTTGAATATTATAAATAAAGAAAATTTAAAATTGAGTTAGAGTCTTCTATGGTACACCAACACATACCTTGAATGTGTAGTAATTATAATTTATTAGTAGGCAAAAAGATAGGGATTGAGACAAAGCATCAATTAAGTGAATCCGAGATACACACACAAAAATGATTTATTTTTTACATATATATCAAAAGAAGTCAAAATCAAAAGCACTGATTATGCTAACAAGAAATCGGTCGGATGGATTGAGTAGATACTCGCTCACAGCACCGCTATCGGAACGAGAGATTTCTGAAGATGCACTCTGCTTAGGAGAATCGGAATCCAAATGCATGGCGATCGCATTATGTCCTGTTGGTTGCGATGACTGATGCATAATACAGCAATTATATGCCCACAACAAAGACCCGAAAAGGTCCAAAAATGGAAAGAACGAACAAAATATGTATATTGAGATTCATTTCATGCCATTCATCGATCCGGCATGCAACTTGCCCTTAATGTCATCCGGTGGGAAACTCGCCGATGATTTCCCAACGACAGATTATCCTGCTATGATCATTCCTATTTGTGCCTGAGAAAAAAGGGCCTCTATATAGTTAAAGCGCGTAAGGAGAGAGACAGATCCGACATAATCCTAGATTAATTTTCGCAATGGTGCGCTGCGGATCTTCTGGTTTGAAGTTTAGGAACGGCTACGGAGGACACAGAACCCGAGATCAGTGCAACTCTCTCCCGATTGTGCATTGGGATTCCGGGGCTGGCTAGCTAGCCAGCTGTTGGGGTGACCAACAACTGTTTCTTCACAGCCCGCAATCCATCGAAGAGACATCTCCGGGGATGACCGAGTACTGACTTTGATGGGTTCCTCCTAGTCGTGCCAGCAGAGGAGCATGACAACGCATCTCCTAATGATGTAGAGCCTAGCCCTCTGCTCTCTGAGGGTGCCGCTGAGCCCTCGGCTCAAAAGCCTCCTCTTGCTTCCACTGCTGCTTATCTTTGTCGCCGCCATCTCCTTTTCAGATGAATTATCTCCCTGTTTGCTTAGTAGGAAGGCCCTCTAATGAAGAGTGAATTTGAGTGTGAATGAGGGGAGGGAGAACTGCTAATGGAAAGGGTTTTTTATAGTAATGTGGAGAGGAGATGGTGAAGGAGGGGTCCAGACACGCCATCGGTCGACCAAAGAGACAGCTACTGGGGCACGACGGAGAGTTACATTGTCCCCAATCTCACCGGACAAACGCCATCTGTGGGCCCATCTCTCCTTCAATAAATATATATATATATATATATATATATATACACACACACAATCAATAATAGATATATAACGAACGTATATCAAAACATGTACTAATCCACCCAAAGATAAGCTTGAGTTATGGGCCTCTGGCTTGGGGCAGCGGTTGCATATATGCTTATATTCGGTAAAACATTGAACTACCCCAAGCTAAGCTCATTTTAAATCAAGGAAGGATAATTATTTTGTTGGGACACAAAATGGAGGTGCTTATACGGATCCTTGCTAACCAGAATCTAACCCAGTTTTAAGCTCGGAAAATGGCTTTTTTTTTCCTTAAAAAGTAACTGATTAATTCATAGAGTTATATGATAAAAGCATTGATTCGAAACCCAGATAAATCCATGAAATAGAGCTATAAATGATATTTCCACCCACTTTTGTTTAATCAAGGGGGGAATTATATTGAAGTGAGAACTCAGTTTAGCTGGAACATGTGACATATATTGTAGTCATCATCACATATTTGTGATAGCAGTTCCTATTATTGCTTTGTCTTGCGATTCTGTTCTGGTCAGTTCTCACATCTTGATCACCAGTTGAATCATTGCTTCGTGGGCCAAAGTTGACCTACTATAATTTTCTCTTCCTAAATTCGCATAAGTGGCTTGTCCGGTACCACCACTTTTCCTTAAGGTTTCAAACCCTTTATGGACCAATAAAATTCGAACATGAATTAAGTTATGAACTATTGAATTTATAGATATGAGATGACGATGATCGGAAAAACTTATGTGAGTGTCAAAGTTTTGCCCCAACTAATCGGCATGTGTTCGCTGGTACCTGGTAAGTCCATATATATATATATATATATATATCAATCCAGACGTAGCCTAGGCCAACTCCTTGGAGTTCTGGTTGATAAATAATTTCAATGGTTAAGATTAAATCTGAAGATGTGATTAGCAATAGTTAGATGACTAATTTATTTATATTCATGGGATATTAATTATGGTGATGGTTTACAGATATCAAAGCCGCGCTCCACTTGCCCTGGTCTTGTGTTCCACCCGATACCTTCTTCGAAATTCCTTCTCGGGACACAACCTGCGCTAACCTTGAATATCCCGACAATATGAGCTTAATTTTTTTCTGCTGTGACAACGTGTCTAGCCGGTGAACTGGAAAGGGAATACTGAAATTAGGAGAATAACGGGACAAAAAGAGAGAGGGGTCGTCGCAAGTGCAAGCAAGCAACGGGATTAACAAAAGAAAACAATGCAAACCAACGGCTGTTTCAAGCGCAGCGGTTTTCACCCTCGGCCAATGAGCTTTCTTCAATAGTCGAAATCGGGTTTTGCAGGGCACAAGAGCTCCGATAGATTCAAGATCAAGTCTTCGATGAGAGAGATGCACCAACATCGAAGTGTCTCGTGCTCAATTGGCTTCTATAATAATAGTATGCCTCTCCATGTGAACTGCTCACCGCTCACAAATTGCCATATCCCCCCACCAGAAAGCCCGGACCATCATATTATGTTATATATGAATTAATTAACATGGTTCAATATCTCACCTTTCTAATAAAAAGCTCAAGTTTAAAATTTGTTATTAAGAGTGTTTTATGCTTTATTGGGCCAATTCATCTCGAACTTTTGATTAAATATATATATATTATATATATATATATATATATATCTTTCCCTCCATTCATCTCATTTTCAATCATTCAAATGGTTACAACTCTGCATGGAGTCAGAATTAATAAACAGACGAAACTCGTGAGACCACCACAGATGTGGTCGGTTGTACGGCACGATCCGCATTACAGCTTTGTTCTCGTGCCTCTTCAGATCACTTCGAGGAACTTCACCTTCAGGAGAAGCTCACGCTGTCGTACACGTGTAGTCCATGCTTTACAACAGTATTATAATGTCGCACATACAGATCCGGCCGGCCAGCGCCTCACTGACAGGGCTCTTGCTTGGGACTTGAACTCCCGACTTTTAATTTTAACAATCGGGATGCCATGTGGAGTTCAAGGCTGAAACTTTCTAGGGCAACCGCCTGCCCTGCGTTAAGTCGGCAAGTGTGGATTACTCCTCGAACAACCATATGATGTGATGTGACCAGCAGTCTCCGACCTTCTTCGGGGAAATCTGAAAGCAGTATAGTTTTGAATTGCTTCCGTCAAAGGAAGGAAGAGCAGGAGCAATGAGCAAAAACCTTGAGAAAACCATAGAAGCAATATGAACAACTGCTAGTGCAGGCTATTGGGATTCGGCTCTTCATCCATATCTCAACGGCTCAATACTCTGTGGCCTTCTCCAAGGCCAACTTGCCCTTCCTTCTAGACAACAAAATCAGCAAAAACATAAGTGGACTTCGAGTTGATGAAAAGCTGGGGCACTGGTAAGAAAAAGGTCCATTCACCTTTAACTACCATCATCATCCCATGATTCGTGAGTGAAACTGAGAGCTATACAATGATGACCCAGCAGCCTATTGACTCCGTAGGAGAATTTAGAACCAAACACGATCAGTAAGCATAAGAAAGCTATCGTGTCCGCAATAACTTGGTCGGGATCCGTCATCTCTTAAACTAGGTATTTTTTGGGAAGTGAAATGCGCGCCACAGCAAGTTCCATTTCGGTCCAGACGCAAGCCTTGGGCTGAAAATCGGCAGGGTCTACGTTGGTGGGCCGAATTTGGGCCTTCTTGGGCCGCAGTTACGGAAATGGTGGTTTCCTTCGAGAGAGGCGCTGAGGGCTTCTAACAATCTGCGTCCACAAGCAACTCTGTGGTTCATTTCAGCAACGTCTATCGCCCATCGGGGATGCATACTTCGTTCGACGCTGTGTGAGTTGGGTTCACGTCCATCTCGACCATCTTCCAGCCGGCCACCCTTTCGATCACACAGTATATCCGAACCCCAATCCGCTCAAATTGAGCCCAAAACTCCATTTCAGAGGAAATTCAACTTGCGGTTCTTGGACAAGGAGAATATAGAACCCATCCGCCAGCACCTAATCCATGAGTGAGAATGGAGAAGGACGGTTGAAACGAGCCATCGGTTTCAGATGTAAGTCGGAGATTAACTTGTGTGAAGTAATCCACATCGGGTCGAATATCACCTGAATAAAAAGTGGCAACCGCCATCAATCTTGAGGACGACATCGGCATCATTGAAGTACGATAATGGCGTGGTGGACGGGTTGGAATCGAGCATACATGATTTTCTATCATAACTAATTCAATCACATATGGAAGGTCCATACACTACCATTTCAAATCCCTCTCTACATGATTGAGGTATCTCGTCCCAATTGATCTTGCAAAGTTTAATTTATGACTCTAAATTAACCTGGTCCGCTATCACATGATGGGGACCTTTTCACGTGGCATTATTACTATATAATAGTTCTCATCTTTTTCGATTTACCTTTAGTGCTCTTTGGCTTAATAATGAAGGGTCCATCATCACATCACGTGCTGCATCCTCAGCATCATGGATTGAAGAGCTGTGATGGTGTTATCCCAAAGCATCGCTTTGACCCTATACGGTGTTATATATATTGCTGTGCTGTGCTGTGCCGAGCGTGTAGTCTGACCTATGCTTCAATTCATTATTAGTAAACAATTCAGCTAGCTAATGTCTCAAAATATCGTGGGCCCATGCAAAATCTTGCGTAAAGGAACTGTGAATCTATCGTGCTTTTAAAGATCGATGACGCGGTCAAGGAATTGCTTATTCGCACTTCGTAGCAGGGCAATCGGCAATCGACTTTTATTAATTAAATTCTATCCTAAGTAAAGGTCTAATCGTTGAACCTATTGATTTTAGGGGCCACATCAGACGTAGAAGTAATCTGCAGTTTCATGGACACTGTACCTGAACTGAATCAACTTCAGTTCAGCCGTTTGATACACATACAGCTGGTTGATTTCTTAGCTTTAGAAAAGTATGAACCAAGATAAACCTATCCATAAGATTCCAATCTCCTTTTTTTTCCCCTTTTCTTTTGATTAATTTCCTCAGTCGAGTGTCAGAAATCGACGAGTCTAGATTAATGATGGATGGGGACACGCATGAGACCACGTTCGGGTGACGTATAATATCATGGCATATGAATTATAATGCATATAACATATCTGTATATAGATATATAGATAGATGGATAGATGTTAATTAGTCTTTGTCTGTATGTGGGTGGCATTCAAATTATTCCCCCCCACCCCATAAGAGACCTGTTGACTCAATGGGGTCACGAGATCAGAAAAACCTGAGCAAGAAATATAATAACGAAAATTAAAAACCTTAGAAAATTAGCCACACGATGTTTTCTTTTAATTTTTTTTTAAACTAATTTTTGTTTATATTTGTTATTTATCTAGTTAATTGAAAATATAAACTGATGGATTAGGTTGCAGTAGTTCGAGGAAATGCCGGCGTAGAGCCAAACTCCATATCAGCACGTACTCAGGGAACCTGTCCCCACGCAAAAAAGAATAATAGGCGGACAGCCCGAATTTCTAATTGATTCCATATGTAATTGTGATGGGTGGGACCTCGATGCTCTCCGTGTCCTTGCGTAGCACATCTTTTTCTCCTTGTCTGTGTCTGTAACACGGTAAAAGACTCTGTCGAGAAACAGGACTCGACGAGAGTTCTGATTTTGGCGAGTATATGGGAACTACACTTTCAATTCAACTATATTACACCGTACAATCACCGGTTGAATAGCCAAAATCTGAGAGCCCATTTGCGTCTGTGCCAAGCTAAATAATGAGGGCATCATTCCCCCGATTGGGCCACGGATCACTTGCACGTGAAGTATAAGATCTCCAAAGTTTGTAGGGTTAATTTATGGGGAGATTGATAACCTATAAATTTAAATTTTGAGATTTTTATATATCATTATATAATTATTAATTAATTAATTATATGTTTTAATTTTTTTTACATAGTACAGTATTCTATATCAATTAAAACGTATTTCGAGACTAATTTACAAACGAGAAGTAATTACTACTCCAATCCCAAATTAATAATTATTTATCTCAATCTATATGATATTTTCTATCATCCCGTGAATTAATCAATACCATCTACATAAAAAAAATTTTTAAGATTACAAAAGTAAATTGAATAAAAATATTAAATTATTTTTAAAAAAAGAAAAAAAAACAAAGAGAGTGGTATGATCATGTGAATGTAAGCTGTCAAACGTCGTCGCCTCCGCGGGTTCTGCCCCCACCTCTTGGCTCTTGCCTTCCCCCTTTTCTTTTTCATGCCATCCGCCTCAGAATTTATTGCACCCTCTCACTGATCAACCGTGCTTTGTCCCGGACTAAGTTTTTTTTTATTTTTCTTGACTTGAATTAATTCCAAAACATTCTGGATGTAACCTATTGTACCTCTATATTTCTATATTTCATTAATTTAGTTAATAAATTGTAAACTGATCAATCGTAATAATCCTTTACACCGTTATTATAAATTCTGTCTCGGATATTACTAGACTAGATCACAATTCACCATAGGAAGTAGCTGACTGAATCACTTGAGAATTTGCAGTATAGTCGCGAATGTTCCGATGAATGTTGGTTATATAGCTTAGGAGCTTTTCAAGCTTTCGAAACCCTAATTAAGCTAATCAGAGAAGCTTACCTTCAATATGGATGGGTAATAAACCGGCTTCCTCCACCGACGTCTCTCGTTGGCCAACGGAAAAAAAAAAATTTTTGTTCCCCCCGCCCGGGCCGGGAAATTAGTGTCCGCCGCTGCTGAACTAAATTCAAGGTTGCCTCATTTAATTTCGTCACCGGAAGGGAGCAAAACCCTCCATTAAATATCCCCTTCTCTTGTCCGGGCATTCATGGGGGGTGGAACTGACCGGCGGTCCGGCAACTTGCCGTCCTTCTCCCGATCTCCTATTGAGTTGTTATCGTTACCCAATGAGGTGGCAAGTAATTATGTGTGTCCAATATATTATGATATCACGAGACGCATACAATAGGGAATGTATATATTATGATATATAGTAGTAAATAGTAAATTATACAGATATTTAATAAAATTAATTTTATTTTGGGAAGAGAAGGGGAGGGATATTAGGCAATCATAGTACCATATAGTCCAATCAAGATGTGAAAGTGTCAATTTCATTCCTCAGCTCCGTGTTCAGAAGGGGGGCGGGGCATTCATCACTTTGCTCGAGATCCGGCTCGGTTGAAGAAAGCCCCAGTGTGCCTAAGATCCTTTTTTTTTTTTCCATGGTCAAGGCCAGTCAAACCTGCCATTCTAATGCCGAAGTCGCACCTTAATTCATCAAGTTTCATCATATTTGGGATGGAATATGATTCCGACTCCAAGTACGAATTGCAATTCCAGATAGTGGCGTTCCATTCTCTCCTCTCACAGCAATCTGATGCTTTTGAAGTTACTTTTTTTTAAAATTAATTTTTGGGTTGAGTTTCAAAGTTACTGTACTGAGGCAGTTGGCTATTGGATCTCCATGTCATCATTTCCTTGTTCCTAGAGAAAGCACAAGACTACATTCCTGCTCTTTAGGGTTCCTGCTGAAGATGCACATTCCATGAAGTTCATGGTCTTGTCAGAGCAGTTGGAAAAGAGCTCATCACAATTCCCACAGAAAAAAGGCCCCAAATTCCCACTTCTCTCTCCTTAACAAAATTATGAATTTTATAATCCATCATAAACTAATTTATCTCCCACATCTGATCTCATGCACCGTTTACTCATCCATAATATACAGAAAGTATCCATCATGTCAGGAATAGATTGAGAAGGATTGGCATGATGATTATTTAAACTTGAAAAAACAATTCGTAAAGTGTGGTATAAAATTCACTACTCTTTTGTATGTATTTCTGCTGTTATATTCGTTTTATTTTTTTAACCTTAATCTTTTACTTTTTACTTGAGATGTGTGTCTGTCTGTTTCTCTCCTCGCTTGCAGAGTCCCACAAGCCCCACTTGTGGAGCTCTGGTCTGTCTCTATCTCGCCCCACTGCCCATCTTCTCTCCCAGCAAAATCTTTCCCTTTGCCCCTCCAATCCTTCAACGATAACACCAATCTCGGATAAGAAAAGAAATACCCGCAGAAAATCCAATCATGCCTTCTTCATTCTCCTCCTCCCTCCTCCTCCTCCTCCTATGCCTCTCTCTCCCTCTTCTACCCTCCTCCTCCTCCACCCACTATCCCTATGGTAAGCTGAAGCTCAAGTGCCCAACTTACCCACTAACTGTCACTCACTCTTCCGTGTCTGCATTATCTGAATTGTCTGTGGTTGTTGCAGGAAGTGTCTCCTTCCACATCGACAGCGGGGGCCACACGCCTTCCACCGACCGCTTCGGCACCGAGTGGGCAGCCGACCGCTACTTCACGGGCGGGGCCGCCGGCATCGTATCTGAGCCCCTCCGCTTCTCCCTCCCCCAGGAGAAGACCCTGCGCTACTTCCCCCTCTCATCCGGCAAGAAGAACTGCTACATCATCCCTGGCCTCCCTAACGGTCGCTACTACTTCAGGACCTTCACCGTCTATGACAACTATGATGGACGCTCGCACCCACCGAGCTTCGAGGCTGCCGTGGAGGGCACCTCTGTCTTCAGCTGGCGAGCCCCCTGGCCTGCCGACGTGGCGCAGACTGGAGCCTACTCCGACCTTCTTGCTTTCGTCCGCGACGGGGAAGCCGATGTATGCTTCTATAGCATCGCAACAGACCCGCCAGTAATTGGGTCCCTCTCAATCCTTCAGATCGACCCAGAGTCCTACTATTATTCTGACTCCAACAATGGGACGGACTTTATTCTGGTCAATTATGGTAGGCTTGATTGCGGGTCGGGCCAGTGGGGCCCTGGGTTTAGCAATGACACTGACCTCTTTGGCCGCTCGTGGCAGTCAGATTACAACTCCCGGACTCCAAGCACCCGCAAGATCATCGACGCGATCTCGACCAAGACCTCTATCAAGGGGACTGATCAAGCGCCGAATTACTTCCCCATGAAGTTGTACCAAACTGCAGTTACCCTGGGCCAAAGTGGGCTTCTTGAGTATGAGTTGGAAGTGGATGCGAAGCTTGATTATATGCTATGGCTGCATTTTGCGGAGATCAACTCAAGGGTGAAGAAGGCAGGGCAGAGAGTGTTTGATGTGACGGTGAATGGAAAGAATGTGAGTCGGATAGATATCTTTAAAGAGGTCGGGGCTTTTGCAGCCTTTGATTGGCACCACACTGTGAAGAACCTTAGCAGCAGCTTTCTCAACGTGAGGCTTGTTCCTGTGGTGGGTATGCCATTGATCAGCGGGCTTGAGAGTTATGCGTTGGTTCCCATTGATTTGTCCACTGATCCGAATCAAGGTATGTGTTTGGAAGTGTTATTGAAGATCTGAAATTGACAGAATTGTCATAATAAACTGTTTCTGCGATTCACCAATTCATGGACTAGTCTTCTGAGGATCAACGGCTCAATTTGCGTCCGGATAGTTGTCTTATTGTAAGTGGGTTTTGTTTATTGGAAAGGAAATTTGAACAAAATTAATCAATAGCTCAATTTGGGAAATTAAAGAAATTGAAATGGTTGTTGCTGGTGGTTTGGGTACTGCCAAATGTAGGATGTTTCCTGGCACTTTTGGTAAAGTTCGTTCTTGTTACTTAAAGATCCAATCATCACCAGAGGAGGGTCCTCAGTAATCTATTTGTAACATAGATTGATGGGCAAGGCAAATTGTAATATCTTTTGCATAAAACTTCTCTAATTGTGTTTTAAGGTGGAGAATTTAAGGCATTTCTCATGCTATTTGCAGTGATTGCAATGAGAGCATTGAAAGAGTCGCTTGGCATTCCTGATAGAATGGGTTGGAATGGCGATCCCTGTGCTCCTACTGACTGGGATGCTTGGGAGGGAATTACTTGCCATCCCAACAAGGACCGAAGTTCCCTTATAATTTATCAAATGTAAGGAATTACTCTTTTCTCTTGTTCATCAAATGCTTTTTCATTGTCAAATATTTAATTTGAAAGTTCCTTATTCTTCCAGTAGACGTGCAGTACCTAGGCTAATCATATTTTAATCTCTTCATTAATGTTTGTTAGAGACTTAGCAAGTCAGGGCTTGAAGGGGTTTATCAGTAACCAGATTTCCCTTCTCTCCGATTTGGTCAGATTGTAAGTGTTAGCTGCAACCTAAGTTCTGTTACTTGCACTTTGTTAGAGTTATTGACTATTTTTTTTAATGTTGCTGCAAGAATTATTAACTATTCTTGGATATTAATGGCCTTGTTTTGGTTTGCTTCTTGACTTCTGAATATGGTGTTGCTTATTTAGTCAAAATTTATTTGCTCAAAGATTTCTGATTGCATGGATGTTATACTTGTCGTGGGCAAACTTATTTCCGAATGAAATGGGAAATATTAAGCATTGAACATTGATATCATCTAAAAGTAAGTTTCAAGGTGGAATCCTGTTTGATTGGATTGAAGTCAGTTCCAAGAATTTTGTTTCCGTTCTTCCCTATGATTTCATCTCTGTTTACTTGACATTGATTTGGAGCAATATTTCTCTCTTCTTCTGTTTGCCTTTTACTTTCCATGTCCTAATGAGAGAGTCATTTATATTGTGGAACTACAGGAATTTAAGTTCAAATTCCTTAGGAGGTGCTCTTCCTTCTGGTCTCGGTCAGAAATCTCTTGTACAACTGTAAGTACAAGTTGAATCATTCATTAATATTTGAAGCTCAAGTCACAGCAACAGTGAATGGTTAAGAATATTTGTGCTGCTGTTTCTTGCTTTGCTTTGTCTTGACAGGGATTTATCAAATAATCAGTTTACAGGGCCAATACCAGATAGTTTGTCTTCCTCAAAACTGCAACATGTGTGAGTAACTTGTGTCTGAGTTGCAAACTCTTTAAAAAAAAATGGTTATTCGTAATGCTATTTCCAGAAGATAAGCCTATAATCTGTTCCTATTTTTATTATATAATTCAGAGTTGTTGCTAATTAAAAAGTATCCACCTAAGTATTTAGCATTTATTGCATGATGCTATGGTATCTATTCAGTAATCAAAATTGGTATCATGATCCACGAGGAAAAAGATTTGTGGAAAAATGGTATTGAGGACATATAGATGTACTCATGTCTTGATTGCAGATGGAATTTTCCTGGTGCAGGACAAAAGGAAATATTTGTTTTGAAAGCTTTTAATTGATGAATGTTGCTTGTTTGCTTTGTTCTGCTAGGCTATTGAATAATAATTTATTGGAAGGTCGAGTGCCAGAGGAGCTGTATTCAGTTGGCGTCCATGGGGGAGCAATTGAGTAAGTCAAGCTGATTTGGACATTTATTGTTTGTTCTGTCAAACATCAGGTTCTGAGAAGCTTCATGAGGATTGATGGACCTGGTGCACTCTTTTTTGTTGCTGTCTATATCAATGTCTGCACCTCAGAAATTTTGTTGCGGCCTTTATTTTATCTACTGTGAAAATTTTTGCTTTGCCACATCCTGACTATGCTTTTGGCCTCTGTATCGGGTTTGCTTCCAACAGTAAGCTGAAAATATGTTGGATCTTTAAGCAATTTCTCTTTGTACGCTGCTGGCTCTAACTTCTTTCAAGTCACCACATACAGGGCTTCAGCAAAGAAATTGAACAAAAAGCTGACTATCAGAATTAGGTTTCCAGAAATTCCTCTCTCTATGCAAAGAGGACTATACTCACCTGTTTAGCTCAACTCTGCATCTATCTTTTTCACTAATCTAGTTAACGTTCTTCCTATGCTGTAGACATACATATGCAAAACATTCCTTGACATTCGTCCTTTTCTCTATTTTAACTCAATATAAATGTGTGGCAGCTTGTCAGGTAACAAAGGCTTGTGTGGGGTACCCTCATTGCCTGCTTGCCCTGTGTTTTGGGAAAATGGTGGATTATCTTCTGGTGGAAAAATCGCTGTTGGCCTATCATGTCTAGTTGTATTCAGCATGCTGTTGTTGTTGGTGTACATCTGCTGTATTAGAAGACGGGGGCACGATTATGATTTTGCTCTTCCTCATGAACTGATGTGTAAGTTCAACAGTGTCTTTCCATCAAACCTCAATTTTTCTTTTTTTGGGGATAAGTTCATCAAATCTGCATTTGCTTGTTTTACAAATATAGCTAGAGATGGATTTTACATGATAGCATCAGTGAGTATGACGTACTGGCCTAAAGGTGAATTTAATCTGGATTTCTAGGCTTTGTTGCAAGTATGCATGAATTTCAACCAAGTCTTAGTTCCTTGGCATATGTTGACGGATGTGTTTCCTGTTTTCATTGGGAATAGAGAATCACATACTTAGATGCACATGCATTGCCAAACTTTTGTGAGAAAATTTTGTTTCAATACATTTAAAACTATTTTAAGTTTATGGTGGTAATGGAACACATTAGGAGCTTCATTTCAACTACAACAGGTATTCTGCAATACCTTGCACAGAAAGCACATTTGCTACAAAATCACTGGGAATTTGACTACTTGCTTTACCATGTGATTTCAGTCTCAATTTTGCCCTTCTTTAACCGTGCGTGTTGTTCTGTAATCTTACTCTCCACACATCAAATCATTAATCCAATGAAACTTTTTTCCCTTTACAGCACTTTCTGCAAAGAGAAACCGCTATCAGAGGCAGAAGTCACTGATGCTCCTTGAGATGGAGAGCCAGCACGCAAAAGCACTCCCATCCCCTTGCAGCCCCCGCTGAAAATATTCTTCTTGTTCTTGCAAAGGAATGGTCAATTTGTTTCTGACAATCATTCTGATCATGAACAGAGCAGAGGCAGACCCCAACTTGTAACAAGTGAAAAAAATGCTCGAAAGAGGAGTCGAGTGCCTCGGTCTGCTTCTGAAGGATTTTGACAAAATCCAGGATTTTGGTTGTTCTTGCTGCCAAGAAGCATGGGTTCCTGGAAAGGTTCGCATTTGATGTATATCTTATCATCCTGATTCTTGATCTTGACTGTGGATGAATACGCAGAAATAGTGCCAGATGTATCATATATAATTCTTCTGGGTATGCTGAGGAAATTAAAGGTGACACTGTGAATTTCGTACAATTCTCTGTAAAGCATTCACCTCTTACACTAACTGTTCCTCAGAGTTCATTCTCATCTCATCATTTTTCTCTTACATGCGATAACTGTCTGTTCTGTTTCTCTCCTCCATAATTTGATGAGCAGCAGTTTCCAGATTTCCTTATGGTAGTTTTCTTCGAGTTCGAGTAGCTCGGTTGATAAACACCAAATTTGAACCGGACTGATATAGATTCATTTTTTGAACCAGAGAAGATCGAGATAGATTCATTTTTTGAACCGGACTGATATAATTCTCTGTTATCTGACTTTTCCCATAAAAGGCACACCCGGATAGGTAGGATCAGACTGCCTTCTCGGACATGAACGTGATTCAGAGCACTACCCTCACAGTCGGCATGGCTCCAAATTGGGGTGCCAAGAGTGATGATTAGGAGCAAACCAAACTTCAGCCAACGTGATTTAATTTTTTAAATTAATGCTGCAACCTGAATTTGCTCTTTGACCACCCCCTCTTCCTGAAATCTAGGCACAGAAATCCTCTCTAACAAGCTTATGAGAACCATCACGGCATGGCAGGCCCAGTGCGCTCCATTGTTCCATTGCTTCCCCACTATTGACTTGTATACTTCTTTTGTTCTTGACTCGTTCATTTTATGTAAGGGCCTGATTCCTTGATCGGATGCATCCCCTTCTATCGACTCCCCGGAAAGCAACTTTTTTGTTTTAAATGGAAAGAAAATGACGGTCGAGAAGAGGCAGACTTATCCAGATGGAATGGTTAATTAACGAGTTCAAGTTGGTCCCACCTGCAACATGAGGATCAGGCTTGCCTTGCCCTGCAAGTCGCACGAGCCATGGGACCGACCATTGACCATAATAACTCGTTGTGACTCCTCGATGTTGAAATTCAATTTGGATGTCTCTTGGCTGGATGTACTTCACCTTTCTTTTAAAGATTCTTGACGTGTATCCCGAGGTTCCGACTCAGTTAATCCCGGGCAAACGGGTTAATCTCGCTTCGTGCAGACATAGACAGTGTCGAGCTATACAGACTCATGGAAGCAAATATTAAACCGCTTCGCTGATTCCACGTGCGTTTTTTAGGGTGTCCGGTGTTCTATCAGAAGCAACCGTCGATCAGTACTGTTCAACGATCTTTTTTCCATCAATAATTTCTGCTTGAAAATGAGCAGTACTCGATTCACAAGGCAAGAAAGTCATGAAGGAACCGCAGCTCGGATGGCAGAAGGGTCAAGTTTCTCCGTCATCTTGAGCTTGAATCTCGCGTAACTGAACATGCTAGAATATATTTCTTGCTTGCACGTATTCGAACGTTGGAGCTGCCTCGCCTATTCTGCACAAATGTCAAGTTTACCTAAAAATTTATTTACAAAAAGTGGTCAAATGAATTTCAGTAAATACAAAATTTTAAAGTAAAATAATAAATTAATATATTTCCATATTTCACATAGTCCATTACATAATAAAACATATAAGCATTTAACAGATCAACACCATTAGTTATTCATTTTAAGTCTTCCTTGCTTCCAACAGATAAAACTACGAATAAATACATATATGCATGTAATATATATTCAACTTTAAGTATACATATTAGAAGCATCATCTAACATATGACTACATACTTACATGCATATCTTAAGTCTCTACTATCTTATCAATTCAGTCATGTAATAAGTCATATCTCAGTTCTTATTACCGTGTCAGATCTTACTCATATATCATATATATACACTAGCTCCACCTACTTCATCCTTATAATATAGAGAAATATGATTCAAATAAATACATACCATAATATTATCTTTAAAGTATATACACATTCATAACAATCAAATGCAAACAATTATATAGTCATAGGGTCTCTCCAACGGTACAATATTGTATGTACCCCACACATCAACCAGTATCAATGTCATGACAATCACCTACCAATATGTTCTCCTTCATTTATCCGGTACAATTAGATGGAATGGATTCAAGAAGTTATAACGTCCAATGCTACTACTCAATCTCATGGAAGAGTCAGAAAACCCATCATTGATGCCAATAAAATTCAAATTGAAGCGGGCAAACTTCATCCCCCGTTTGTATCTTAGCGATAATCAAGAACAAAGAAATATCCTAATTGCAACCTAACCTAATTCATATACAAGAAAAATCATTTAAGAAGTAGCAATATATGTTCCTCAGGAAAGAATTACTAAACCATGACCCCAGTAATCTCTATGTGCGGCGGCTCTCTCCCTTTCTCTCCATCTCTCGCCTTCAGTCTCTCCGTTTCTTGAGAAGTGGACATATAGGGGACACGAGTCAGCGGCGGTGGAAATGAGGTAAATATGTGATGGGCTTCGTGTTTTGGACTTAATGAGCCATGGGCTTAAACCCGAATACAATTTTGTTTTGACACAAAAATCTATGGAGAGTCAAGTTTTCTAACAATTTTCAGCTTAATAATCGGGATAGTTATAAAAAAAAAAAAGGGAAGCAATCTGTATTGGCTCCACAGTTCACACGACCCCGAATTTCGCACGCCGAAATATGGGTTGAGTTTGCACCTTGCATCCCCAGCTGGTGACCGAACATCAATCAATAACTATTCAACTCATATTGAAGGATGCACCGCCAACCATACACAATGCCCAGTTCATCTTCACCATCGTAAAATGACTCAAGAATTACCTATAGCTGTCCTTTGACGTTACTATTCTCGGTCAGGTATGAAGTTCCACTGACGACGCTGTGAGATTGGTGTAAAGCACCAGGGGAGGGGATTGTATAATATCAGATCATAGGGGCGTCAATTTGGAGGGCCACGTATGCGGGACAAACAAATATCGGTAGACATTACAGATATTCAACATTTAATGCCAAATTGATGTCCTTAGCTAGTAAAATTTCTTTGCAAGTATCAGCTCAGCTGGTGTGCGCAGAAGTCGAAGTCGGAGTCAACGGTTTTTGTTGTTTTTTGCATGACTCTGACTATATACGGGTGAGGTCAATAATGGCTTTCATTCGCCAAGATCAGATCACGAGTATAATCTGGATCAAGTCTAAAACCCTCATGCACATGCATCATGCCCATGATATGATATATGATCCTTATTAAGGAATTTTATCATATCCGTGAAGTCTCGAGGAATGTATGGTTCTTTCAGGGTTGTATCTGTAGGTAAGAAAGTTTATTCATTTTATCTACACTCCTAAGAGGTCGAATCAAGACAGGTAAGGTTAGAATGCGGGCACAAAGTGTGACCGCTTAATATGGTAGATGTAAGGAGCTTCAAGTTGTTATTCCTCCAAATCCACCGATTTAGATCAGGAACCAGTCCGCTCAAGTTGTTTCAGTTTTTACTCTGGTAATTGAGAGGAGAGGAGCGGCATTTAGCGATGAGGACGAGGATAAAAATGGAAAACTAACAGTTGTCAAAAGTAATATAAGACTAATTTAAAGAAGCCCCCCGCCTGTATTGTTGATTTTTCGTTTTCTCCCACTAACAACTCATATTATTCCAACATAACAGTGTTGTTTTTTTTTCCCCTTTTACCGACAAGAAAGAAATACAAATATTAGAGCGTGACAAATGCAGCATAATTATTAATACGAATAATTGCACTTATTTTTGTTCCCAATATGCTTTTTGATTCAATATATAATGCTAAAATTTTAAGATGGATTGGGTTGTAAAATATTTCATAAACCCAGCTTCATTGCAAACTTTTGGGTTGGATCTCTGTAGCTGTAGAATCTAAAGCTCTAAGCTGACCCCTCTTTGAAGGTCTTCTAATTAGAGTCTGGCCTCATGTAGTCTTAGAGCATTTTGCATCTTTTGGGTATATAAGTTATTAATGAAAGCAATCATTTATCCCAAAAAAAGGGTCAAGGCAAAGCTTTAAAAATTGGACCAGATCGGCCGGTTCAACTAGTTCATGAAAAACTCAATTACACTTTCAATTAAGTCAATTCCAATTGAACCGGTCAATTTCCAGTCAGACTAGTGAACCAAATTGAACTGATAGAAAAATCGATCGATTTAAAATAAAAANTATTTTATATTAAACTTTTATTTAATATATTGATTATATTAATAATTTTTATAATAAATCATATTCAAATTATAATATTATATAAATTGATTAAATATATTATATTATTTATTAAATATATTATTTGACATATTGAACTATCGATTCAACCGATAAACCCATACCTACACTGTTTACTGGTCCATACCGGTTTTAAAAGCTGTGATCATGGGTGCCTTGACAAGATACGGCGATAAAATCATGTATGGTCACATAATATACATTATTTGTGATAAAAATAAATTGGCAAAACAATATTTTGTCAAGACTATGTCTATTTTACCGTGACAAAGTTACGTTCGTGGAAAGAACAACCTGTCGCAAGATGTGAAATTTCTGGTAAAGGCCATTACAGTAACCGTATTCACGGTGGTCGATCTCGGGAGGAACCATCAGAGAGAGAGAGATGGCATGTATAAACTGTACGTGGTTCTGTTTCTCTCGGGCTGGCGGTAGAACAATAAAGACTGCTTGAACGGTACGAGAGGAAGAGGAATCCGTCAACAAATTCGGCCCGTAGATATGTTTTTTCCCCCCCAAGAAAGGATCAATGGTTTTAGTTCGAGGCATATTCGGCCATTGAATACCGCTCTGTGCATCAGAAAACCATGGACTCCTACCAGTTTTGTTGCGTTGCAGCTCGACCCCACTTGTCTTTTCCAACTATCGAGCTCTCGGTTTCATTCAACTTGAATTCCATTCCATCGATTTAAAAGGATAGAAGCCCACCAGTGAAATAAAGCAATATATCCATTCCCACCAATAAGAATTGGATCGGCATCGTTGGATTATAAGTCAAGGATTCCATGAAACCCACATGTCCAATCCCTCTTTGTCAAGTGTGGCTTGTAATTAATATATAAAGGTCCTACCAAATAAGTTTGATAAGAAGATGGTATCATATCTCACATATGTTCGTACGTGCGTGTGTGTGTAGGAAAAAGGGTCATCGAGCATCCGCAAGCACATTGCAGATTTTGTGCGATAAATTGGTTATACATAATGATTAGTCTTAAATTCTATCCTAATTTCCTTGAAATATAAGCAAAATCTATCTGACGTGTCCGTACGTTCCTTCACTCCCTGACGTGTACGTATACCCATTTTTTTTTTGTTTTTTTACCACATTATACGCATCTGTCTGTTGACTTGGATACATATATATATATATATATATATGTACATTGAGTGATGTCACACAGCTCAATGACTTCAAGAGGGCACAACCATATAATAATTGCAACTAAAATAATAGCACGTAGATTTTTTATCAGTAAATAATAATATGTGGTTGCTCAAGAATAGAATTAATTGTGGCCATCCGTTTTGACTCTTAAGCTTGATTTCAAACGTATTTATATCTGTGCTATACGTTGCTTAAGCTTAATCACATGACACACAAAGTTGACATTCGATTTGATGTGATCATTAATTAATACGGAGGTTTGACGGACTATGTATGAGTGGTCAAAGTTTGACCAGCTCATCCGCCAAATCAGAAGTAAAAATTTTCTTTACTCATATTATTGTTCCCTATATCTAATTAATAATAAAAATTAAAAGAAAGAAAGAAATATACCAATCGAATGAATTAGGGTTGGTAGAAAAAAATCGTCGATTAAGTACACTAACTCTGGAAAGGTGAGTGAATACACGCTGTCGTTCTCAAGATATCACCTTGGGGAACTGGGAGATTTGTTTGACTAATGAACATTAATAAATTAATTAGTGTCTAATTGAACTACAACATGGGCGCCTAACATACCATAAACACAACAGAGACGTAGTCTGAGGATAATAATAATAATAATAATAATAATATCATTATCAAGGTTGTTCAGAAAGCAACATGAGTTAGACTCTCGGGCTCTGCATGAACAGTGCAGCACATCAAATTCTTTGACCGAGGCATACATCACTTAGAAATTCTTTAACATGGAAGGAAAGCCGAACCTTCGTCCCCATAAGCATACTACAAGTCATAATTTATATGACTCAGATTTTCCCTTTCACACTCATCATACCACAACAATTGAGCATGAGCTGAGCTTTGGTTACACTAAGTAAATTCTCACTGAAATTACAAAAAATTTGACCAATACTCAATACCAAACATTTTAAGTTGACGTATGATATCTTTATTATATTTACGTGGTTTTCTGGTTAACTATTATGGCTCTCAACGGTGACCTCGTGATGTTATACTTCCCAGGCCGACATCAAGTGCTCCCTAATAGCTATTATTATCTTATTCATATAAACACTTTTTTTAATTACATAATAAATTCATGAGTTTAAAATATTATAAAAAAATAAAGTAGATGGATATAAGTAATCTCATAGTAAAAGTTAAACTCATAATATTTTAATTATTAAATCGAAAATTATAATTTAAAAAATCGGACCAGACCGACCAGTTCAATTGGTTTAATCGGGAACCAGTCACTCACCCGATTTGGTTCCTACAAAAAATCTAATTGTACATTTAAAGAGAAAAATTTTGATTGAACCGAACAGTTTCTTGTTCGACCGGTAAATCTAATTGAATCCGTGAGAAAACCAACCGACTTAAAATTAAAAAATATAAAAACATATTATAATATA
>CXYZ01003098.1:2417559-2436433 GCA_900006705.1 Sonneratia caseolaris
AAACATATTATAATATACTTATTTTATTTTACTAAACTTATATTTATATTTTATATTAAACTTTTATTTAACATAATAGTTATATTAATAATTTTTATTATAAATCATATTTAAATTATGATATTATGTAAATTTATTAGTAATATTATATTATTAATATTATTTATTAAATATGCGGTCAACCCATTGAACTTCTGGTCTGACCCATGAACCCATGCCTATACTAATTTTCGGCCCGGCCCGATTTTAAAAACTATGTCGAAAACAATACTAGTACACTAAAACCCCCAATCTCATACATCCCTTTTGCAAAGTGGGCGATCAACTTAGTTTCAAAGGGAATATAAATTTAAAAGTTAGGAGTTAGGAAAGTGGATAAGTAGTCCGATGGTCCATAATTTCTTGCATTCATCCTTTTTTATGAACTTTTTTCCTATTATAGGAGAAACATAAAAATTAAATATATAATCTTCAAATATCAAATAAATTATAATATTACCGGTTAAAAAAAAGATGCCTAACATACTGATACCTAACCTCTGATTATTAGGGGAAAAAAGTATCTTACCCAACCTCTCACTGTAGCGTTTAATAATAATAAATTCAACAATTAATTAGTTATCGCTTGTCACCGCCCGCCTCAGGTGTATCCCTCTGACCCGTCGGTTTAATCTCACAGGAAGACAACAACAGACACTGTTCGAGAACATCGAAGCAATCCATCTCCTAATCAAAGTTTGACTTTTATGCCTACGATCTGCGTACTGTTCGCATCCATGGCCTCACATGTGGATGAGATTCAACAAAATTATTTCTTTTTCTGGGTAGAAAGCAGCTTCAACTTAAATGGCTGTTTTCAGGCAGGAAATAAAATAAAATTCGAACGACTGTTTGACCATTTCAAAGGAAACAAAACCAAAAAAAAAGTAGTCTTCAGGAAGAAAACGCGTGAAGTGGGGTTCAATCCACTCATTTCTCAAACAAATGAAGAAAAAAGAAATATGGAATAATGATCATATGGGAACGATGAATAGTTGACTTCTGTTGACTTCGATCGGTGTGCAAGAATCAAACTAAAAAGCCTCCTCCATTGATGCTCTCGGACGTTCTCCCTTTTCTTCGAGCTGCCAGAACAATCTGAATATTGAAAAACATGAATGTACGATTAATTAGTCTGTGCTAGGGCATAGACTACGCCGAATCAAGCGTTGTGCGCAGTCAGGCCGAAGGATGTGGTCAAATAGCATCAGCTTCGGGGACATCCGAGGGATGGACGGGGCAGAACTCAGTGAAAGACGCGGCGTGGGCAGCTGGGAAGGATGCTTTATCTGGGATTAACAAGAAAGGATGATAAAACCCGTTACCGTAACATGGCATTCTATATTAATGCCGGTTGTATTCGAAGGTTATCCTCCTAATTGCATGTCTTATATTCGAATTAACGCTACGTTTACTTCTAAAAGTAGTTAATCCGGGTTGATTATGGATAAAAATTACACCGCCAGTTTGACCGATATTTAATTTCGCAGAGTTTTACCGATCAATAGAAAATAGAAAAAAGGATTTGGATAATGAATGGAATATTAAAAAAATAATTTCTTTAGAAGATTATTGTAATGGTTTTTTTTTTATTGAAATTTATGTTTGATCAGATAATCGTGACCGATATTGTACATCTATCTGAGCCATCATGCATGACGTAATGATGTATCTTTTTTCCTAAAGGAACTGCCTTAAAATGCGTATTTAAAGACCACCCACTTTACGCTTTTTTTTTACTTTTTTATATTTAAATTTTTAATATACTTTTAACTTTTTTTTAGTTTAAGTAAAATCAGTATACTGTCAGATAAAAAAATTTAATAGTAGAATTATTTTCAATTATACAGTACAATTTTGAATTCTTACAAAATATACATACATATATATATATATATCCAGCTAATTCCTATCCCTACTTTTCTAATAACCATAGGGCAATATCAGTAATACATATGGCCACCATGGAAGAAAACAAAAGCAATCTTATTTGTCATAGCCAACTGTACAGGCAGCAGCCTACCATAATAGCCAAATTGCCCAAGTTGGCTCGATTTTTTGACCTTTTCTCCGTTTCCTCCTCTTTTACTTTATTTTTTAATTCTTATAAATCAAAACCGTGAAATTGCATGTCGGCAGCATATAGACGCATCATAAGGCATCTTAGCCTTTTTCCTTCTTTTCTTTTTAGTATTTTTAAGTCAGCAAAAGCAGTGGAGAGAGAGAGAGAGAGAGAGATAATGATTCCATAAATTATTCATTTTCTTAATGCACGTGATTGTTCATTCAGCCTGTTATTGCTATGTCACCGTACATGCAATAGCTGTCCTATGTTCGTTCCTGCCCATGTTGTACCTGCCAGCGCACTATGTCAGTCGGATTACATAAGAGAAATCGTCCTTCGTATGTGCAGCCACAACCCTCAATATTCCTTCATCTATGTATCATGTTTATATTACGAAACCCTAATCTCTGTGGTCGGAGAAGCGTCGATGCCATTTCCCGAGCAGTGCAAGTGGCTTATCCCACTGACACCGACTCTTTACCACACAGGTAAAAATAGGTCCGCACGGTCCGATCATTTTCGGCACACATTATCTTAGCGGAGAATGGAAACTCCAAAATTTGTTCACATTATCCCTTTTGGCTTTGGCATTCGCTCTGTAATAGGGATAACCAATCAATTTTAGATGGTGACCGAAGGGGATGAGTGCAAGAATTATCGCAACACACCCACCGTTCAAGTCAATGTAATTTTTTTTCTTTTTCTTTTTTTGGGAACGCGCTTTGAGGAAAGGAAACTTAAAAAAAAAAGCGATTGCCTTATGAACGGGAGTTAGACACGTGACATCTTAGCTTTGATAGGGTCCATTCGAAGTGGAAGGTGGTAAGAGTGTAGAACAATTAGGGAAGAGCTGGGGGTGTATCTCAAGGACCATTGATCTCGGAGGATCATTCTGCAAATTTGGCAAACTTAATGGCTTGGACGGGTGTAATTGCCGCAATGCTCCTCTCCTTATCCGTTCTGAACAGTGAGGGTAAGAGAGTGTTGTATCGGTGGCCTGATGAAGCTGACACGCTCCCTCAGCCAATAAGGAGGCCTATGTGGCGCACAGGGCACTGTGGACCCCACTCTCAGCCAATAGCAAATGTTTTTTCGCCGGTCAACAAAAGCAACTCAGCTGTAAACTGCAAGTGGAGTGCGTTCATCGAGGGCAGAGGGCCCCACCGTCATCAAGTATAAACTAGTGTAGTGGCCAACTAGATATAGAGATACGACAATACGTAATAGTTAGTACATTGTTTTACGCATAAAACTCAGTATTTCTATTAAAAAAAGAGATTAAATTCTTAAATTCTAATCATAATATAAAAAAATTAAGGTCAGTCAGAAGGATCTGATCTTTTAGAATTTTTTTGGGTTATTCATTATATGATGTAATTAAAACAAGGTAATACCATGGTGATAATACAAAAGACAAAATAACTCTGAGGATAAGAGGGTGGTTCCATCCATCGGCTGTTTATAGTTTTTATATATGGCGTAAGGTAATGAACATGGATTAAAAATCCTTCCCTTTTTTTACCTGACCGCTCATAACTTGTCGAATGTATCAAGGTCCGAAATTTATCATTCACGGGCCATTAATTTTATGGACATTATGCGGAAATTATGTCTTTTTTTTTTGTGTATGCTTTCTGTTTCAATCAACCCATATGCAAGTACAAGAGGCAAGTTGTATTTCATTTGGTGAATACGGCAAAGAGTCGGACCACGTGGTATCAACCTGAATTCTGGGTCTTTGTTCTGGTCTGTGTATGTAAGACAAAGCAAGAGATGGTATATTAACATTATTTTTACTTAGATTAAATATTTTATATATTCATGTTTCCTTTAATGAAAATTTTTCACCTATTTATTCTCTTATTTTTTTTCTTATCCCTTTTGAATTTATAACTATCCTTTTTATTATTAAAAATATAAGCCAATCGTCCACTTAAACAGTAATAACAATATAACCAGCGTGTTCAATGGGGCTGATAGAATGAATGGAAGCGCATCAAGTTGAAGGGCAAAAGACAAATGGTGAAGGCGACAGAAAATGCGCGGTCTCAATGCTTTCGATGCTTCCCCGAAATTTTTAAGCAAATTTGATATTTGCGTGAAGTTTAGACTTTTGAATGTTTTCTTCGATTTTTGTCCAAGGTGCCCATCTTTCATGGTATTCAACGTACTGAGGTCAAAAGTCATACGTGAATACATTTCCGTCGATAAACCGAGCGAGATGCCATCAGTTATCTCGCACCAAACAAGGGGTTCATTGGGTAGGAAATTTCAGTCCTAGCTAGATAACCTTTATGAAGCATGCCTAAGTAATCTTAATCATTAATCTCCCAAAAAGCAGCCAAATGTAAGATTTCTTAGGTCACGAAACGTGCTCAAGAGCTTCTGTGCGTATGCAGGTCATTGGTGCTTGTGACGTCGTCATCAAAGCGAATTAGGATCGGTCTTGGGCAAATACAATAATGCTGTGGATCACATCTTAAATCATCGTCACTGACCGGATAAAAAGACCCTAACGTTGGGTGGGTGCATGGATTCATGTTCACCCGGCACCATTAATAGAAAAATACATAAATAATACATATGTATTAGCACGTGTTATTAAAGGATAACCTCCAAGACACTATCGTTAATGGAGGTTAGTCTATGGATGAGATGGATGACTAATTATCGTCAATTCTCTCATGCTCTTTGGGATTCAGTGGCTACAAATTGTGTATGAAGGCAATGACGACCCCGAACTAATCAATTGAAGCGATCATTTTTCCTTTTTTAAGTGAATATTGGGATCAATAACAAACATATAATGAATTTTAGAATGTTCACTTCTCTTATGTCACTACACATCTTCACCATTTATATAAAGATATCTGTCACGTAAAAAATACTATTCAATATAGTAAAATCATCATTTATATAGTAAAAAGTTATTCCAAATTTCATATTGCACAAAAACATCTTAGCACATATTCATTCCAGTGCTTGGCTGACCCCATTTTGCCCAAATCAGCGCAGTTACCTCTTGCAACACGTGATAATTAAGAGATGATCATAGCTACAAACAAGCAGAGCTTATGTATTAAATATACCATATAGTTGAGTATATATATATATATATATATGGTCACATAAAGGAAAAATATGATATCATGACCCCCTTTCTATAGTTTAACTAGGATTCTAATGCTAATGTCATTGCAGTTGTTTATAGAGAAAAAGGGAAAAAGGTGAAAAGATCACTGACCACAAGATGGCCTTTTGCTCATCTTTTTAATGAGCCAACAAATACAGCTCAGTTCGATTACACGTGGTGCACAAAGTAGGGTTTATCTAACACGCTTTACAGGAACCAATGATAACCATTTGCATTTTGTCAAAAGATAAAAAGAAAAAAAAAACAGAGGGATACGTATATGTTTGATCTTCTTAGAAGAAGAATATAATATTGGACCAATAATGTCTAACATGCGGACGGACTTAAAGGTGAATGGTTAGAGGGAAGAAAAATCTGAGGGATCAAGAGCACTAAAGAGCACAGTTTTGGCCATGTTTATCTCCAAGCGGTCGCAGCCGACTAGACATGATTAATTCCGTCAAATCCAATTACAGTATGACGGAAGACAGCAAGTCGATAATACGCACGCTGGGAAAAGCCCATATAAATTATTCTTTTAGTCCACAAGTGCTGCTCTTGACCCAAAACTTTAAGGGTCAATTTCCATAGCATATATAGTTTACGGGGTAATTCCGCAAATCTCCTATAATACTATGGATCAGGCGCGTGGCCACATCAGATAGATCTGCATGATTTTTACGGAATTGCCCATGTCTCTGCAGAGTCCACAGGGAACCACGCCTTCCCACTTGTAAGGAGCCGTGTACCATTTAATGGGACTACAAAAGTGACTGTGCCGAGCCTCCGTCCATCAACCAATGGGCGCCCTCACTCACGTCCCACCGTACGATCCCTCGCTTTCCCTATCTGGCCATTAATTTATTTTCCCTTTTTATTTTATTTTCCCTGTTTGAAGAATAAAATAGGATAAAATAATTAATAAATATCGTCGAATTTGCTCGTCGTCAGCGGTCACGTAAAAAAAGAAAAAAGGGGGAAAAAAAAAGGCTAATCAGATCAGAACGATATTAAATTAATAATTAGTGGAGGAAAGGAACCGCGTGTTGGGAATCTAAGAGTGGGGCCCAGCAAGGCAGATCAGATATCGGCACACCCATTGGCCCGCAACGCCTACCCACCGTCTTGAGCGCTCCCGTTTCGTCAACTTGCACGTGGGCCCCTCCCCACAGGCTCGTCCGTACGGAAATTCCCCCTCACCCCTCCGCCTCAGATTTCACACACACATATATATGCCTTTTTTTCCTATCTAAATTTTTTAAACTGAATTTACCCTACCATTATCTTTATTATAAAATTTTATTACCTTATAAATTTTGAGAATAATTTTTTATATTTTTTTTTAAAAAAAATGCCCGGGACAGGTCAACAATCAACATGATAATGTTAATTATTTTGGTTTTCTTTCATATTGATAATGTTCGTTGTTTCCTATTACCTCTGCTTGCCTTTTTTTTTTTTTCCATTTTTCATTTTGTCCGAGTGTCCTAATATTCTGCAAGCACATAGAACACATGGATGAACTGTTTTGAATACCATTGTGGAACGAGGTGGCACCGATCACAATCTTTAAAAAAAGAAAAGAAAAGAAAAGACAAGAAAAGAAAACGGTGACTGGTTTTTATTGGATACATAGAACATATGACTAACACAATCAAAACTCTAATTAATCTGGTGAGTCTCAATATATAGAATTTGATCAACTTTATAATAGTTAGGTTACTTTTTTAATTATGTATTCACTCAATTTATAAAATTTGAATGGAAAATCTCATTTAAAAGATATAGGCATATTATTGAACCATTCCGTACCATACATGTTTGTATGTGAATTATTTTTCTATTGGTGGAATCGATTGGATCCATTTGATCTCAGACTCTATTTGAATATTGTGGTTAGTTCAATGGTGGGATCATAAGTCAAGGTTTCAAGCGAAATTAATAGAACGGTGCATGTACGGATTCATTTTTCATGATTAGATAAACGAAGTTGGGGGGGAAACAGACGAACGGGTAGCCAGCATCTTTTGATCGGAAGGGAAAGTGTCGAAGTTCATTGGCAACAATTATGAGATTTTCATCTCCCTTGCCACTAAAGACGGACCAAAAAAGATCAAATTGATTGTGTTTGTGGGCTGTGGGGGTGGTGGAATTTGATCCAGGACAGCTGGCAATATGGTCATGTTGGACGTGGCAGAGGGACATGCACGACAGTGTACCAGATTACATGTGGTTCTATGCGCGAGCGGTGACCCGATAAATAAAAGTGGAACGGTCGGGCATTCGCATGGGATACATGAGTCTGTTTGGCAGAGCTTCATGGGATCCACACATTTCTCTCTACAGAATCTGTTCCACTGAATTAAAAACCGTGGGGGGTGGGGAATAATTTGTCTTGGTGCAATCCTTCAAGTCTTATCCATCCCCTGGAACAAGGAAATGTGGACCCACAGCCCATCCTAGTGTAATGAATGCCACCCTCCACCAATATTATTAATAGGATTTTTACTCATGTTTTTTAAAATATAAATAGAGAGGTGAAGATATTTTATATAATTTCTTTATTAATATTTCCTTTATATTTTGACATAAAGATGATAGATACTAATTTACACTCTCAAATAAGTGTCCTACATTCTTCATAAGGTTTAGGGATATCATTTTCCTTTGAAAATTTGTTTCCAAGGATGAGATCGTGTGCCTCATACTTCAAATGAATGATACGGTCTCCTTTTGATGCCGTAAGCTCAGAATCGATTGAATAGAATTAGCTCATCAGAAGATACTAATTCCTTTACTTGTAGAGGGAGAAAAGGGGGGCGCCCCTTTACTTCATTTCTGCGTCCCTATGTTTGTCTGTGGACATGTTATGATTGGTGGAATAAAAGCCAACAAGGCAAATAATAGAGGAGATCATCGCGAAGGGAAGGAAGGGGGAAGCATTCACTTGATAGTACAATATCAGATAAGAACAAGATATTGGCCCAGATGGAAAGTTGGGGAGAGAGAGAGAGAGAGAGAGAGAGAGAGAGATGGGCTAACCATGATGTGGATCAACAAAAGCTCAGGGGGAATGCACTTCACCAAGAGCGCCCTGGTCCACTCTTGTCACCCGAGTCCATCCCGCTTGGCTCATATGGGTTCCCTCCATTCCCCCCCTTGCACGCCACTGCTGCCTGCTTGCGATACTTCCAGGCAGTATACTTTCCTAACCACAACACTTCATTGAAAAATCTTGTACAACAACATCGTAGTATATGCTAAGATTATTACTAATAACATGTCTCAAGAGTCAGACAGACAGATATGGAATACAGGAAGCATGTGAATGATTTTACCACCAGATTAGTTATGGGTGTGGACATGTTTGCTTGTAGATTTATCAACATACATGTCCCCAGCTGAGGGACTTGTGAGAGAGGTCTATCTCATTAATTAAGCATAGATTCGATGTTTGTGCAACATGGTTTATCAATGATTCAAGTGACCTGTGAGATCTCCATCTCAATCAATAATTTTGTCTTTCTTTTTAGGTTAATATTTATCTATCGGATTCAATATGTATTGTACTTTCGTGGCATAGTCCCTCCCTCCCCCCACACTCACTCTCTCTCTCTCTCTCTCTCTCTACCCCTCTCCATGAATCTTCCTGGTTCCTTACCTTATTAGACCATCCCTTGGGGTTGACCCACCCCACATGCCCACCTTCTTTTTCCCCTTCCTATTGTAAATAAAATTCTTGGATAAAAAAAATGGTAGGATAATGATGAATTTAAAGTGGTATGAGTGATCAATTAAATTTATAATTTTTAAAATTTTAAATAGATAATAACATTACCGTAATAAAATACATTTTTTCACCATTCCTCTAGTTCCGCATATATACATACATATCATGTATAATTCATCATTTCTACCTTCGAATAATTTTTTAATTATTTATTATTATATTTTAAAGCTTTTCACAGAGGCACATGAACCCTGCCCTCGAAAAGTCCTATATATACTCACAGCTCAACCAAAAAGTAAACCAACAACCCAAATTCTCTCCCATCTCCTTCGACACACTCGCATCTTATTCCATCTCTCAAACTCTATCTTGAAACCTGTCAGATCAAAGATGGACGGTAGTTCCATAGACGAGAGCACAACAACCGACTCAATAACTTCCGTTTCACCTCCTCAAGTGTCTCAGATTGCCCCATCAGCCAAGCCTCCTCCACCGGAAATTAGCCTATGTCGGGTCGGGAGCGGGACGAGTGTGATCTTGGACACTGAGGTTGGGGTAGAAGCTGAGTCGAGGAACAACTCTGTGGCCCGTGTGGCTGGTAGCAAGCTCCCATCCTCGCGATACAAGGGGGTGGTCCCGCAGCCCAACGGCAGATGGGGGGCTCAGATCTACGAGAAGCACCAGAGGGTCTGGCTGGGGACCTTCAACGAGGAGGACGAGGCCGCCAGGGCCTATGACATTGCAGCCCAGCGGTTCCGGGGCCGGGACGCGGTGACCAACTTCAAGGCCACCGAGGAGGACGAGGTGGAGGCCGCCTTCTTGGGCTCGCACTCCAAGGCCGAGATTGTGGACATGCTCCGCAAGCACACCTACAACGACGAGCTCGAGCAAAGCAGGAGGAACTACGTGCTGGACCGGAACGGGAAGCGAGTCCGGAGCAACGACGGCTCTTCCTCGGGCCCGGGCCAAGCCCATAGGGCTGCCCGGGAGACGCTCTTCGAGAAGATGGTCACCCCCAGCGACGTGGGGAAGCTGAACCGCCTCGTGATCCCAAAGCAGCATGCCGAGAAGCACTTCCCGTTGCAGGGCGGCAGCATGACCGGGAACAACGCTTACAGCAACAGCAACGTCAACGTCAACGTCAACGCCAAGGGCATCTTGCTAAACTTTGAGGATGTCGGAGGCAAAGTGTGGAGGTTTAGGTACTCTTACTGGAACAGTAGCCAGAGCTATGTCCTTACCAAAGGCTGGAGCCGGTTCGTTAAGGAGAAAAACCTGAACGCCGGCGACACGGTCTGCTTCGAGCGGTCCGCGGGGCCCGACCGGCAGCTCTACATCGATTTCAAGCCGAGAATCGGGGCCAGCTCAGACAGGCCGAGCGAGCAGGCGCCTGTTCAGATGGTCCGGCTCTTCGGAGTGAACATCTTCAAGGTGTCTGCTGGAAACAATGATGATAGTATCATCGGGAAGAAGAGAATGAGGGAAGGAGTGGACTTCTTGGGGTTAGATTGTAGCAAGAAACAGACGGACGGCTCAGCTTGGAGATGAGCTTCAATGTCTTCGTTGTCGATTTCCTTTCGCTTTCAAGGTTTTTTTTTTCTCTTTTCCGTTTTTGTTCTCCCTCTGTGGATTCTGTAAGGAGTGATAGAGGTGAAGACATGGTACAGGGATCATCTGAAGCAGGAAACATGATCAACTGTATATTTCATGGACAGGCAGAAGAAAAAGTTAAATCATGTTCAGCTAATTTAATTGCTGCAAAGATCATCAAAGAATGATTAAAATGGACGTAACTGTCAATTTGTTCTTTCGTGTTATGTCCTTTTAATTGCTTTTTGATCTTTCTTGATGTGCACAAATTAAGATCGGACAGTCAACGTGGATCTGTTATATTTTTTTAATGCCAATTCTGTAACTTAATTGATTTGTCAATAATTAATTAATCCATGCTCTAAAAGAACCTTTACGGGGTCCTCTTCTTGGAGATTTAGATCAGTGACGGATGTCAATACCTTCATTATTATGCTATAATTACACGGAATAATACCCATAAACCATGTGAAGAAGATGGAATATATTCAGTAACGGGACCCATGTGATCGAATTCGATTTCCATCCGGGTCCGGTTTTCCTATCCAACTTTCTCATCTTGTTAATACACCTACTTTTTTTGGGCTTCATTTGTGGTTCGTGCCTCTTTTTTGTCATTTGCTCTTTCCAAGCATTTCCCCTCACCTTGACCGAGCGGAACACTTGACGGTGTCCTAAATGATTCGTACGACAGAGAGAAGCTATCTATTATGGCAATTGTGCGATTATAATCATCCAGCATGATGATGTACAAATTAACGTTTACACAATATGAAGTAAAAATTATAATTTGACTACAGCAACATCCTCTTGATATATAATTTGGAGGTTTAAAAGTTCGACATCGTCAATAGGAATTCTCAGCTCCTCTTGTTTTCCTACGCATCTCCCTTACGCCCCTTATCTTCCCTTTCCTTAACCATCTCTTGCAAGCAGTGTAAAGCAATCTCGTACAGCTTGTTTTCATTCAAACTTCGAGCCGCTCATGCCCCACAGTGAAGCAATGGGACAAATTGTCGACTTAACTAATTAGACTTTCCAGTGGCAACCACACTTCTCCAAACAATTTAGCAACTTGGCAAGGTCCAGTACTATTATATGTTATCTATCTGGTGATCCTTGCCACCATTTTTACACACTCTATTCCTCGGTTGAACCACCCGAGGGCGGGGCTGACAATGGGCTGGGCTCCAAAATTCAGAAAACAATTTTGAAATCCAGCCCAAAATTCACTGAGCCTTCAAAGAGGCCCGGCCCAAAAGCAATCCCCGCTTCCTCCGTGCCGTTATCTTCAGCTCCTCTCTCTCTCCCTCTCCTCGCACGCTCCAACAGTGATGGCGGTCAGTGATTCTCTTCTGATTCATTCATCAGCTTGTATGCAGCTTTCCCCTTCTTCCCATGGAAGATCTCCACTATACCTATCGTCGAAGCTCTCTCAGTTCGCGGGAACTCCGTCCACCTTCTTCCCCAGCTCCTCCTCCGGTACCTTCCTGCATACCACGGTCCTTTGCTTGCAGAGAAGAGCTTCAAACGTGAAGCCCTTGGATGGTACGATTAGTTTCAGCTCTAATTGGTTTACGAACTCTTCTTTTCTTGGTAAAATCGGGTGCAGGAAGAAAATTGTGTCCGCAAAGGAAACTGGTCATTGTTTGCAAGAAAGTATCCGGTTTGCAAGAGGCCATGAGGATTAAGAGGTATGCAATGATAATCCCCCAAATTCATTGAAGTTCATGTGTTCTACTTGTCAAGGTTCTCTTTGCACTATACCGTAACAAAAGACAATGTCTTTTGTTTTCCCCTTTAATGATAATAGCTGAAAAAATGTTGAGGCTTGCTAATTCATTGAAATTTGTGAGTTTACCAACTCATGAAGATTAGGAGGTATGCAGTGATAATCCTCTAATTTCATTGAAGTACATATGTTCTAGTTGTCAAGATTTTCTGTGCAATGTACTGTAGTAGAGACAATGTTTAAGCTTGCTGATTCATTGGAATTGTAAGTTTACCAACTCGACTTGAGTGCTTCCGTAATTCCCATCACAAGTTGATAGGTTTAACAGTTTTGTAGCTCATAATTCGAGATGTGGGGTGGACAATTCAAAAGTATTTTCCTGATTATACCATCTTTCATTTCACAGTTACAGACAAAACTAAAATACTAGTACTTGAATCCTACATAGATTCTTAGTAGCGTAGGGTGAATTAGTTATATCTTTGCATCAAGGAAAAGTAGTGTGGCAAATTTTAGATTATTAGTTGATGATATTTATAGAATAATCAGCATTGCAGCCATCATTCTTTTTCTAGATTTTGTTTTTTTTGGTGCTGGTGGTGTGTGGGGTGGGGGGGTTTTGTTTCTACTTCCTGCAATGGCCAGAATTTTTTTACATTTTTCTATTCATTTCATAACGAGATCACCTGGTAATTAACCCTCCCTCCTTGATTGGATTTCCGGATTGTTTAGAGAACGCGAGCTTCAAAGCACTAAGAAGGTCAGAAGGAGGCCCCCGCTAAGACGTGGAAGAGTATCCCCACGCCTTTCAGTACCTGACCATATACCCAAGCCTCCCTATGTAGGATCACCTGTTTTGCCGGAACTTGCTAGTGAATATCAAACCCATGATTCTGAAGGGATTGTCCGAATGAGAGCAGCATGTCAGCTTGCTGCTCGTGTTCTAGATTATGCTGGAACATTGGTTAGGGTAAGGATAAGTGTTCATGATTTTCTTCTTTACAAGGAACAAACTTTTGCATCAGAACACAGCCATTACTTAGTGTACGCAGTACTGACTTATTTAGTTATTGAAGAAATTGATGAAGTTTAATCTCTCAAAAACACCAACTATGCCCACTCAAGAAATCTTATGGCTTCATTGAAAGATTGTTATTTGCAAGATTAGTACGGTATAATTTGAACAGCTTAAACTTCATTGTTTAACATCTGCTGTCTTATTTGCTTTTCTTGATTCTCCTCAGCCATCTGTGACAACAGATGAAATTGATAAAGCAGTTCATCAAATGATTATCGAAGCAGGTGCTTATCCTTCACCTCTGGGTTATGGGGGGTTCCCAAAGAGTGTTTGTACATCAGTAAATGAATGCATGTGCCATGGAATACCAGATTCTCGTCAACTACAGGTCTGCACTGGCTTGTATTTTATTTCTGGTTAAATCAACTAGCACCTTCACAATCAATAATCCATGCTTTATGTGCAGGATGGTGATATAATAAACATTGATGTGACAGTCTACTTAAATGTGAGTTCTTGATTTGTTACTCCCTCCCATCTGCTCAATGTGCAAATGGTGGACTGTCAATTGGTGTTACATGCTTTGATCTATGATTTAGGGCTATCATGGAGACACATCTAAGACATTCATCTGTGGGAATGTTAGCGAGCCTCTTAAACGCCTTGTGAAGGTATTCTTTCTCAGCATTGTTAAATGTGGAAAAGCCTTGTTGCTTCCTTGAGGTCATCTTCAATATAACTGATCATGGTAGGTAACTGAAGAGTGCATGGAGAGAGGAATAGCTGTTTGCAAAGATGGTGCTAGTTTCAAAAAAATTGGAAAGAGGATAAGGTATGATTCTTCTGCATTCTTCTTTGCAGTATCTATGGTTAGAATTAATTTTCTTTAGTGAGATATTTGTGTGATGTGGTGAGTTGGAAACCTATTACTTGCCTTTTAGCTTCCTCTTCAGAGATTAGTCTTTTATCTAATGTAAATCCTGCAAATAAATTATTCATGTAAAACAATACTTATACTTTTAGGGTGTAACAAATTGCTTTCTATATCTCACTATGTTTTCATTACTGGTGTAGTGAGCATGCTGAAAAATATGGCTATGGTGTTGTTGAGCGTTTTGTTGGTCATGGTGTGGGCACCATATTTCATTCTCAACCAATCATATATCATCATAGTGAGTTGCTTTTTAACGATTTTCAGTGTAGAATACTGTTTGAAAGATGTTTAGGAGGATATAGCAAATGAACATGTTTTCCTGGATATATTATTGGCATTGTGTCATTTGCTGTCCATTGGAGTATTAAAGTGAAAATATGTTATTCTCATCAGCACATGGTTGTCATGTCATGCAATCCTTCTTACTTGGCATGTAGATAAAATATGACCTCTAAATGTTGCCAAAATGTTTTTCTAATTGAAGGAAAATGTTTTTTGAGGGATAAATTGCAAGAGGTGGTTCTCTAAAATGATTTAGCTTTGTAAATGGTAAATCATTCCTGCGTTTCTTTAGTAATTTTTTCATTGACTGGAATCGTCTGCGATTTTTCAACTTCATGTACTTAATTTTCATAGAGAAAGATATTTGGCGAGAACAATCTTGGATTTCTAAATAGGAGCCAGAGTATTTATGCTTTGAGGTAACTTAAAAGACTCCCAAGCATGTGACATTTAATCGATTCTTGGGGCCAGAAATCGGCTGATCACTTGTAGTTAAAATGCATAGACAAATGCATAATAATGTGCCTTTCTTGGAGCATCTATGTTGAAAATGAAATTAATTGGTTCGTTAATCTTGATAGCATTCTCAATGTGTGCTTCATGTGACAGACAATGAAGAACCAGGTTGCATGGTTGAAGGTCAAACTTTTACAATAGGTTAGTATTTTCTCTTCTGGAAGCCTCAATTACATGAAGCTTGTGCTTTACTGGATCAGATGCGTTTGAGTGATATTCACATCAGACCATTCTATGAGCCCAACTACTTTGAGAAATTATGAGCAGGGATATTTTAGTGCCGGTTTTTTATACTCACGAGGCAATTCACGAACTCCTCCACTTGGTGTAGAATATTAGTGGATATAACGATGCACATGGCTTTTGAGTGAAGCTCATCAAACCTGTGAATAAATCCTGAATTATAGTTCTTCACATGATAAAGATCCCAAATGCATGTACTTTCCATATTGATTGCTTATCATACTTGCAGAACCCATCCTTACTATAGGAAGCATCGAATGTATAACATGGCCAGACAACTGGACAACTCTGACAGCTGACAGTGGCCCTGCTGCACAGTTCGAGCATACCATCCTAATCACTCGAACAGGTGCAGAAATTTTAACAAAGCATTGAAGATATCTTGTGCTATTCATCAACCTTCCATGCAAGATGTTCTTCTCTGAGACGTCATTGCAACACATCTTCTGTGAGTCATCTCCCCAATCATTCAACTTCTCTAAAACTACATTGATTTTGAGCCTTGAAGTCTACTTACTGCAGATTCTATGTCTCCTGTGGGAACATATTAACTCTAGCGCCTTAGGATAGTCTGTTAATCGGTTCAATCTGATCTCTGACCTTCTCTTTCATATTTGCTAGCCGAAGATCTGGGTTTCCTTTCTCTCGGAGGCGTAGTGACCTTGCGTGAGTTAAGCTAGCGGTAGGCAATGTTGCATGATTAAGCAAAGAAAGACTAGTGATATGCTAGGCCGAAGCATTTGCGTGTTAAAAGTGTTGAAATTCAAGCGCAAGTTCACTGCTGACCAATGAAAATGTTTCCCGATGTAAAGGGGAATGAAATATAAACGTGATTGTTATTTGTCTTCATGGTAACTGCCACTTGCTTGTCGGTTGATTGGTCCTCGACTGCTATAGTTGCTTTTCCTCCTCCTCTATTCCTTTACTGATAAAAAAAAAGCACGATTTCTTTCCTCAATATTTACTTGTTGAGATATATGATCTTATATCGATTAAATAAAAAAAAATGTTATGAACTTATAAGAAAGTTGGGTACCGTCACTTATCCGTTTGAGCTTTTAGGTGAAAACGGATCCGATCCCTTATGAGCTTACAACGAATTTAATATGGTATTAGAGCCAGTGGGCTCCCACCTTGCCCGACTCGAGTCTAGAAGTTTGGCTCATGGTTAGTTGATACAAGTATGAAAGAAAATTGTCCGACCCATAACAAATTGTCCCCCTTGTCCGATATTAGAAGAAGAATGTCCGGTTTATAGACAATTGTTGAGAGCGGGTGTTTAATGGCATGTTGCAAAGTGAATCACATTGTCTCATGAGGACGGATGTTGAAATAGACGATCTCATATCAATTAAATGAAGAAAACGTTGTAATCTTATAAAAATATTACATATCACCACTTATCAGTTTAAATTTTTAAGTAAAAATAAATTCGATCCCTTGCGTATTTACAATGAATTTAATAATTTTATTGGTATTTTTGTGGTGGACATGTTTTGCCCGGGCTATGGTGTAAATTCCATGGCTAATGGCCGGCTGAAGACAGATCTTTACCATTCCGGGGACCGGTGCCGACCAGGGTTTCGCAGGTGACATGTCGTGCACGCTCCGATGAGGCCGTGTCGTTAGGAGTATCATGTGAAAATATGGGACCCCTTAGGAAGCGTCAAGAGGCGCGCAAGACCGTTCCCGATGGAAAAAGCTAATCATGCACGGTTGCAGGACCGCGTGCTTCCACGCTCGGAAGATTCCTCCCAGATTCCTTCTCTCTCTCTCTCTCTCTCTCTCTCTCTCTGCAATACGGCACAGGCCTCGTGATTCTTCACCTAACTGCTTGTATTCCCTATTATGCGAATTTTCAAAGCCCATAAAAAAAAAATCGGTTGGAAATTTCGGAGCTTTGATCAGCTAAGCTCGTTCGCACGATAACCTATTTTTGTGCTGGATCTTCCGAATTTCGACCGTCGGATAATTCCTGAATCTTGACGTAGATATCAGTAAGACTGATCCGATTGAAGACAACCGGGTCGTTTCCTCGCAGTAAGACTCGACTAGTTCGATAGTTAGACGGTCAATTTGCCTCGGGTCCGCCTCAATTCACCCACATTACCCATACAACCTTAGTAAAAAAAAAAATTTGTTCACTCATTTTAGAAAACACGACCCCTTAATGACTTAGATGTGTTTAAATATGTTATTTATACAATTTTTTGAGCCCATTAATATTTACAATTACCGTCTTGAGTAGGTTTGTCAAGTTTTTAATACAAGAGGATAATTCGGATTGACACGGTATAATATAGAGTTATACGAGTTTAAATTGAGTATAAATATGTTTCATGTTTAAATGGATTGGATTCGTACAATTTGTTTAAATAAATATATTAAAGCGGGTTGAATATATATGTAATCCGATGAGTTACGGTTAAATCTATTTAATTAAATATGTTTTAAGTGTGCATATAATGTATTTATTTTGTTAATTATGCGTTATAAATAACATATTCAAATACATTTAAGTTATACAAATTAAACGAGTCACGTCTTCTCACTCATAATTAGGCGGGGCCGTGTTGAGATTAGACATTTCTTTCTCGTTTAATAAACAGGTTATGTACGAATCAAGAGGTCTTTGACACAACTCGGTTTAAATGCGACACATTTAACTATAATGCGATACAAATAGTTGGGCCTAGTTCGGGGAATCTCGTAGTAGTATCACACCTTCTCCGGCGGACTCAATCATGGAATGGTGGTCTGCACTGTCTCCGAATGCTGGCCTTCTTGCGAGTTTCTCAGGACGAGACCGCACCTTTTGAGGCCCAGCGAAAACAAAAAACAAAAAACAAAAAACAAAACACAAAACACAAAACACACACACATCATCGTCAATTGAGGGAGAAAGAAAAATAAACCGTTGGATCAAAATCAGATCTAAGCTAACGCTGGATTGGACGGCAGAAGATAACAGATGCCCCAGGAGGAAATAGAGTGGGTGGTGGAGTGGGTCGCGGGCTGGGGCTATAACACACGTAGCACCTTTCTTTAATCTTATCCGAAGACAATGGAGCAGAGACAGTGACGCCAGGCCCCTCCCCAATTACTCAACCCAAATTTAATCCCATATCAATGAATTGAAATTGGATTAATTTAATAAAGAATATGAATTTGGGAATGTGGTAAAAGGAAAAAAAAAGGCGAATAGGAATAATAGAAGGTGATGGTCTAGATATATAGAGAAAATTAAAAAAAAACATATATATTATAATACTGATGTAATTTATTAATTAATAGGCAAATGTAATTTTTTACCGCCCGTACCTAATTGTATGATTGACTTACTCTCCTCCTACCACAATATCATAGTTTTAAAAATCATCATAGTTTTAAAAATCAGATCAGATTGACCAGTTCGACAGATTCAACCAAAAATTAGCCATTTATCCAGTACAGTTCATATAAAAGATCCAATTGTACTTTCAATTATGTCAACTCTAATTGAATTCACAAGTTACTGGTTCGACAATTGAACCCAATTAAATTAGTAAAAAATTAATTAATTTAAAATTAAAAAATAAAAATCTATTATACT
>CXYZ01003098.1:2436652-2480287 GCA_900006705.1 Sonneratia caseolaris
ATAATATTATTTATTAACTATATGATTCAATTTATTAAACTTTCAATCTGATTCATAAGTCTCATAAATTCAGGTAATTTTTAGTTTGATGCAATTTTAAAAGTATACTCACTTAAGGTAATATAAGGAAAAAGAAAAAAAGAGCCCGCGGAAGAAAGATTCAATTTTTTTTCTTTTCTAGAATAATATTGTATGCGACGCCCCGACCACGGCACAGTCCCCTCCCGACCTTCCACCGTCCGATTCATCCCGCTTCTCTCTCCGTAGAAATCTGGTAAGAGAAAACGGTAAGAATCAAACGTCTCAAGGGTCATATTCCGTTTCTTGATTCTCTTTAGATCCCATACATATTCTCATATTATGCCCGTTCTACCTAGTTCCCCCCACACATCCCGTTTCCCTTTGTTCGGATCTCTCTATGCTTCCCGACACCCACATCCCTTACCTCTCATAGCCGTCTTCTTCTTCTTCTTCTTTATCGCCAGCTGAAGAGCTCCGCTGTGTCCTACTTTTCCCTTTGACAGTGGAGCAGAAAGATGGGCACTGATTACTTGGAGAAAATGCAGAGGTACAGAGACGCTCTGGAGGAGGAGAGGCGCAAGATCCTCGTCTTCCAACGGGAGCTCCCTCTTTGTCTAGAGCTCGTCACTCAAGGTTTGAAATTTTATGGCTTCTCAGAGCAGCTTGTTGGGCACGTCTGGTGCCCCACTTCTAAAGACCCGATGTGACTTTCTGAATTTTCGGGAAATTGTATTGAGATTTTGTTGGCAATTCCTTGCAGCGATTGGCGCATGTCAGCAGCGGATTTCTGCATCGGGTGTTGCGGAGTGCAACGACAATGGCAACGTGCTATCCGAGTGCTCGGAGCAGACATCGACTGAGGGGACTCCCATCTTCGAGGAATTCATTCCGATGAAAAGAGCTTCGAGTTCTGAAGATGACAAGGGTGATGAGGAAGAGCAGCACTCACACAAGCAGATGATCATGGACAAGGAAATTAATGCGAGCAAGGAGATGATCAGTGGCGCTGACATTAAGAAGAAGTCCGACTGGCTTAAATCTGCTCAGTTGTGGAATCAGACCCCAGATCTACCCTCCAAAGAGGTAATAAATTGCAGCACTCTTGCAAGAAATTTTCCTTAAAAAAACTGTTTCCTTTCTAGGAAATCTGTTTTCCTTTCTGTCCTTCGACATCAGAAACGTTTTCTGATTCTTGTTTCGGGTTTGTGATATAATTTCAGGAACATCAGCCCCCTCGAAGGGTATCAGTTGTGGAGATGACGGGGAACGGCGGAGCTTTCCACCCTTTCGATAAAGACCAAAAAGGATCTGCGAAGAGCCACCCATCATCTGAAAAGCCGCAAACGTCGCCACCAGCTACCGCCACGAGTTCCGCAACTGGAAACGCCACATGTGGCAAAAGGGAAGAGAAAGAAGGGCAGACTCAGACTCAGACGCAGACACACACACAGACGCAAAGGAAGCAGAGGCGGTGTTGGTCTCCTGAGTTGCACCGGAGGTTCCTGCAAGCCCTTAAAGAGCTTGGTGGTTCACATGGTATGATGCGCTCTTATCGGTGCTATCATGTAAAGCTCTGAAATCAAGGTTGTCATTCAATTCTTTTATATTTATTGATTGCTTCTGTTGATTCTACTGGTCTATGTGAACGCAGTTGCGACTCCGAAGCAAATCCGGGAGCTCATGAAGGTGGATGGCCTCACTAACGATGAAGTTAAAAGCCATTTACAGGTTCGTATTCCTCCCTATCAGATTCTTTGCTGTTGGTTGTTAATCCTGAGAATTTTAGGTTGTTTATCATTAGATGCAGAAAAGGCACTGGTTAAGAAACAAAGAACCATTCGCCAATTAGACGATGAATATTGGATGTAAGATTGAAAATGATACCGAATTCATTGGCTTAGAATCTTTTGGACAAAACCATGCTCATTGTGGAGTATTATCTTTACTGCCGTCTCCAAATTTCCCTGGTTTCAGAAATTCCGGTTGCATACAAGGAGGCCGAGCCCTCCGATCCACAGCAGCAGCAGCTCGCAGCCACAACAGATTGTAGTGGTCGGAGGCTTATGGGTCCCTCCAGCTGAGTACGCAGCCATGGCTACTACTGAGCCGGCAGCCAAGGCTACAGTATGCAACAGAGTTTATGCCCCAGTGGCAGTGCCGCCACCACCGGCAATCACAGCCCCGGAGTCAAATTCGACCGAAAACCACCGATCAGAAGGAAGAGGCAGCCACAGCAACCGCTCAAATTCCTCCCCATCATCTACGTCTTCCTCCAGTCACACCACCACTGCTTCCCCTTTGTATTGATCAGTCCATTACACATATATATCATATGGCGAAGGAAATATCTGAGAGTTGAGATGATAAATTTTTGTAACAAGTTCATATCTTTAACTGGATAGTTCACATCATATGTTACATAAAGACATAGAAGACAGAGCAGATCCCTTTGGGGCCAATTTCATTGTGTTTTTTGTTTCATAGAATAAACTTCTGTTGACATCCAAGTTTATGATGTCTTCTATTCAAAATCTATAGCTATTGTGATCTTGCAGATTAGTTCCTTTTCCCCATATCGAGGATCGGCCGGTGCATTCTTCAGTCAATCCGATGGAGAAAAACTATTCATGTGAACCGACGAAGTGGTCAAAAGTAGCCACCAGAAGCTTCTATGGTGAGTGAAAATGGTCAAGTTGGGTATCTGCTACCATCCCACACCCCTAGGAATTCTTCAAAGGGGAGTTAATAGCTCAGATCGGTCACCGTTGAAAACAATAGAACAAATCGTTTTCTGATGTTTTACATCTGCTCCCAAATCAGTCAATAAAATTTTCTTAATTATAAATTTATTTCATTGTCAAGATTTTTCTTACCGGGCATTGCTTGCTAACCAATCCGTATTAGGACAATGTTTCTCTCTCTTCTGGGTTGCTGGTTCAATGTTTTCTTCCATAGCGGAATCTGAGAGGACAATAGTGGATGACCCAGCAAGAATCTCCACCCCATATGAGAAGCCTTCCCGTTCAAGAAATGGCGGCATCACAAGTCACGGATCCGAATTGATATTGTCTTCTATATGATTGGTGAAACCTAACCTTGGAAAATAATCCATGTTGCATTATAATAATAGAAGAGGAGATTCAGTGGCTACCCCGGACGAGACGGTTAACACACACTAACAACATTACTCCCCGGGAATCATACCTCGCCGCCACATCTCACTGGAAATACCAATATTAATTGTTGATTATTTTTCTTCCAGTGTAATTGATTCGCAACATCTCATCCCTCCCTAGATTAACCTAGCTTGTCATTTTAACCTAAATCAATGGTCGAGGAGGATGCTTTTCTAATAGAAGAAAAGGGAGAATTATGGGCCTAAATGTGACTGAAATATAAGTAGCACACGATATCCTGATCATTAGAATGAGACCCTGAATTGGCTCGGGATGAATGCTCAATCATCAATCATCTTCCAATTCCAATCCATCATCCACCTACGTGTGTTGTCTCTTGCTCTATGTTTTTGTTACTGCGGTTTCACTCGTGATTAAAAATTAAGTTAGGTAGAAGAATATGCTTGGGGGAGGTTGTCCCGTTGGGCAAGCAACTCTTTCTTGTTCATGCACTCCGGTCTGATTCTTATGCCCTCAGGATTAAGTGACCTGATGATTAATTAGCTGTAAAGTGGACTTCCCATCGCCCGTACCATCAATTTCAGTAATTAGTTTATTTCCGTCCGACAAATGGAATCGCACTTGATTATACCATTAATCATATACTATTCATTTCATTTTTTTGATAACTGAATATCACTAATTTATTAAATTAAAATTTTAAATTTAATATAAATTAATTTTTTTATACATAGAATGAATGTAAAATTATATACAAAATATTATGGGCATTCCCATGTGATGCCCTGAGCCAAATTTGAATTGGGTCGGACATTTGAGATGTCACTCAAATCAATATTTTATGTAATAGAAGAATAATTGCCAAGAAAGGACGTATTTTCCATGGGACAATTTCCTATGATTAGAAAACGACGAAAATAATGCATGCAAAACGTTCGGATGAGACGGGCCGCCACCGAATATTCCGGATGATAAATATTTTTTAATTTTTTTAAAAAAATAATAATTCGACACATTATCATCACAATTTTCCCTAAAACATAATTCGCTGCAGAATTTTAATATACTGTCCCTCTCGCGAAGAAACCGGGCACCAGATGCTCCACCTTCGAATCTTACACCGTCCAACTGCAAGATTCCACGCACCCTAAAACGATATGATTTTTTCTTCCTTCCTGTTATTCACCGGCAACACTGATGAACCGCGCATTAATTTTATCGAATATATCGGCCAAGCAATATATATATATTAAAAAATATGTGAAATTCGAACGAGATTTATGCCCCATCCATACTGACCTAAAATATTCATTTTGTCATATTCAATACAAATTAGTATGTCCTCTGGATGAGCTTCGCAATAATCAATTGCCGAACGAGTAACTCGTGTGTGTTTTTTTTAATTTAATTTACAATTTATTATATATATTTATATTATATATCGGAAGATCAGTGTACAATGCGAGAAGATAAGACATTGGATCCATACAACGAGGAGCATGGGATATGTTATTTAAATTCGAACGTTGCCCTCCCGTGGATCCAAAGGCCAAATTGAACTTTTGCTGCCTGTTGGAACGTTCGTCGGTCAGTCCAAACAGAAGTCGTCCGTTGGATCAGGAAGAACCTCGGGAATATACCCAGTCCTTTTCATCATCGAAGCGGTTCGTATTGCTCGATGTCACTTAACTAAAGTAATGTTGGAGATTTGATCACTACGAGCATGAATTTATGATGCGGACGGATTAATAATAGTGTGGCGTGTAACACACCCAAATAAATCCTTTAATTACGTGACAAGTGCATGCACCACGCCTAACCTTCCTCCTAATTGCCCACTCATTCCTAATACAAACACATACATACGGTGTTATCCACATATCTTCGGTTTTAAGTAACGTTAGAAAATTCATAATTAAGAATATTTCTAGATTGGCAGGAGCTCAATAGGTAAAATTAAAGTGAATTTTTATTTTCACACATGAAAAAGGTACTTCAAATTTTAATAATTTTAAATTTAAAATAACAGTAAATATGATCCACATAATTTATATTATCTAACGTAGGTCCGACAGGGAGGTGTGGTCAATTGAGGAGAACGCGTCTTTGTTGGTGGGGAATAACCAGCAAATTGAAAGCATCTTGGAATTTCGGCTGTTTGACGTTGTGGGATTGGTAGAGCTTCCGATGGCTTTGGTCTAATGATGAGTTGGCTCATTGAAACCATTTGGTCTAATAGCACCGTTTTCCCTCTCTCGAAGGATTCACGTTCCTCATGATCACCCTATTCGGCTGAATTAAATTTACTTTATTAACCCGAGTAATATTATATTCTTACGCACTATTGGATCTTTTTGTTACACGGTAGTCCGCAACTTTTGACAGTGAGACAGACACAGGGAAAAAGGGGGAAGCATCTCTTTGATCACGTATCTGGTCGGTACCGGCCCCACGTTTTGTTGGGTCCGTACAATCTCCAGGCCTATTCGTGCAGGTTGCGGCCGGAAAGTGAGATCTGCTCGGGTAACCGGGAAGGCCGACCCATCGACGCCATCCAATTAAGATTCAAAAAGTGTCACCCTATCATTCAAAATTTTCACGCCGGACTCATCGTTCCATGTCCGGTGAATATTTACCGCCACCACAAAGGTGATCCTAGCTGGGGACGTACCGTAGCCTGACGGGCCGGCCATGGAGCCATCGCCGACCCCCAACAAATGTCGGTTGGGTGGATCTTCTCAGGCCCATATCAGTCCCCGGTAGCACTCTCTGGGCCAGGGTGGTGGCTGCACCACCACAGCCACCATCATGTTAGTTCTTACTTGGGCCTGGCTATTCCCCATCTTATTAAAAGTACGGAAATAAAAGGTAGATAGTTATTCAATTAGAAATCTGGTTAAAATGATCGAAATAGGGAAGGAGTGATTCTACCGTGGTTCGGTGATGCCTCTAAATTGACGGACAAGCTAAGTGGGCTAAACCGAATTTCCCTATCAAACGTTTCTTAGGAGTGGGGGGGGGCTCATGGGACAGTTGTGTCATTGCACTGTTTGCTCGTGCCGCAGCATCATCGACGGTGCGTGGCGTGGCACGAGACTCCGCTCTAACAATCTTTTCTCCCCATTTGCTTTTGCTATTTATGTCGATTGATTTCGTTCGCACGCCTCAATAAGCATCGTGGGTCGAATCGTATTCCCACCTAAGCACGAGATATAGCAGGACAAATCCCTGCCAGATCCTGCCAGAATCATGAGAGCCCATAGTTGAGGCGGAGACAAATTCCTGCAGGGAACCTGGGGACGACAATGGGACAAGGGCCCAGCAGTTTCGCCTTGTTCCTTTGTTCTTACAAACGTTTACGTGTGTGCGCTCGGACAAGAGGAAGAAAGGAGCTTGTCGAATCTCTGGCTCTCGCTGTGTGTCAATATAGCATCGGATGTATGCATGCCATGTTGTTTCTATACACATATATATATATGTATGTGTATGTTTATTTATTTATATATGTGCAATGTCACTGAATGAGCAGGTAGAAAATAAATAATAATAATAATTCTGATGGATGCCTGGGACAACTCGATGTGAACTCCTGTCCTTCAAGGACCTCTCCAGCTAGATTCCCATTGGGGGTGAAAATGAAAATCTACTCATGCATGCAGATATCCATATTAATTTAATATGCACATATTATGGCTCCATTCATTTAATTAACATTTGAGCCCAATTTACTCATTAAAGGACGTAGATAATCTAAAATTGAAATTGGTGACATCATTAAGAACAAATACTCTTAACACAACTTCCTTCTCTAACTTTATGAAAATGAAAATATACGAAATTTATTTATTTATTTATTTATTTATGGTTATTACTATCTTTCAAATTTTTTTTAGAAAACGTTGTAATAGGGAAAGTTATAAATTGTACTGATGGTAACAGGGAATATTTCGGTCAGGCCGGTAGTTCGCAAGAAAGTCGAGGGGCAATTCCACTATTTAAATTGGGGGAGGCAAATTGCGCCAAACAAAAATTCCAGGTACGAAAATGAAATAACGAGTGTAATCCGAGGACCCCAGCTGTAAACTGGATTATAGGTCACGTGACCTCACGGTGAGGGCCCGCAATCGTGTGCGCGACACGGACCAACCAACGACGCCACGGAACGGAGACATCGCAGAGGAGACGACACGTCATCGTACGTACTATTGCCGTATAAGCTGCGTCATGTCTTGCTTCCCTTGCCCTTGTCTGTTTCCCCCACCCCTATTTTCCTCCGACATTTTGTTATCCTTCCTCCGATTTAAAAAAAAATTAATTGAATTAAAATAATTAAAATATATCTAAATAAAATCAGAATATCCGAACAAAGAAAGTTCACTTTTATTAATATGACTTATTATTTAACTTTATTTCCCTAGATGTCCCATATTTTTATGGGATCAATTTTGTTTAAGATAGAAAAATAAAATAATTTTTAACCTTTTTTTTCTTTGGGCCAAGTAATATTAGATAGTGAAAAACCTCAGCCCCTACCTCCTCCCCCACCTCTCTGCATCTGTATCTCTGCCTCCATTAAATTCCACTGTGGAGGAGGTTTCGTTCAAGCAAAGCCTCATTTATATCCCTTGTTGAGGGGAAATCTTTTTCTTCCGAGTGAATTTCGACTTATTTTGTTCTCTTGGAAAAATCTATTATTTTGTTGTTTTCCCGAAAACGGTGGAGGTAAAACATCTCATCAAAATCCCATCATGGCCTGGGCCTGGCAGGATTTACCTGGAGGAGGAGAGAGGGAGAATTGTAGGGTTGGGCGCGGTGGACTGCTTGTAGAAGTACACCACGGTCCGTCACCTCCTCTGCTCCTAGAGAGAGAAAGAGACAGGGGCGATGGTATCAAGGGAGGGACGGACGAGGCTCCCATGGTCGGAGATACTGCTGGGTAAATATGGGGGTCGAAGGGTCTAGAGAGAGAAACAAGTAAAAAGAGAACCGAAATTCGAAGCAGAGAGAGAGAGAGAGAGAGAGAGAGAGAGAGAGAGAGAGAGAGAGAGAGAGGTAGGGGAGCAGATGAGCAGATGATCAGAGGAAGGCCCTTGCCTTCTTGGGGTTCGGACTCCTGTTTCCTCGCCCACTCTCCCTCTTTGAGTGCGTGGGAGCAACCTCCTTTCTTTCATGTTGCATCGTGCTGGCCTGAGCCTAAATTTAATTATAATGGGTGAAAAAAAAGGTTGTCCCATTAAAATTATTATTAGTTTAAGATTAAGAAATTTTAATTTAATTTTTATATGTATAAATATATAACCTTTATATATATCTTAACTATTTCTACTCTACAGTAAAAAAAAAAGAAATTTAATTAAGAAAGCCATCAAAACTAGAAATAAAATTTAGTATAATAATAATATTATTAATTTAATAATTAAAAAAGATGTAAATTTAATTACTATTATAAATTTTTTATACCGCATTATTCTTTCTATTCTTTTATTATCATTATTTTAAATTTATTAATTTCATAGAAGATTATAAATTAAAAGTAAATAAGAAGACTAATAATATGACCGAAAAGGACAATTCTAATGCTGGGAGGACGATGGTGGAGGGGATGCCGATCGATAGGCGGACGCAATCACCATCTCGTCTCGCCAGCCAATCCACATCAGTACAATAGTAAAGATTTGAATGACCCTTATCAAAGGGAAGGCCCGAGGGACATACAGAATTGAGTATTGATGATTCATGGGCTTTTGGTAGGTCAAGCATCCAAGTACGTTCTAACCCAATAGTAATTTATCCCTTCCTTTTTTCCTCACGTGTGGATCGTTTGGAGCGGAGTGAAATTGATTATTACCATTCTTTATATAAAGCCACTGAAAATGGGGTTAATCTTATGCTTGAATCTGGACGTGGTGGTTTTGCGGGGGGGCTGAGATGAGGACTGAGGTGAAGTGAGCGCTCAGGCGGGAGCCCCAGGAGAGTGAAGACAAAAGGTGAGGCTCATTGGGAGACTTAAAATCCCAAGTCCGAGTGCAGTAATGGAAAAAGCCTGTCGTATTTATATATGTTCTCGAAGCGTAATAAATGTTTTTTTCCCTTAATTTTAATATTATCGCCACGGCAAAAGGAAGAGGGACAAAGAAGAAGGTTGCCGTGCTGATTCTCTCATCTTGTTCACTAAAGATACTACTACCCGAAGGATTTTGCTCTCTCTTCTTATCGCCACTCTCTCTCGCCCGTGTACTTATCCTCGTCCTCCTCTGTTTCTCCAAGATCGTGCCGTGATTCAATGAGCTCACTTCTCTGACCACCACCTTCTCTCCGAGGGGGAGTCACTGTACAGTGAAGTGAAAAAACATCAGATGTTCGATATGCAGAGCTTCAGAGCAGCTGCTATTCATCCTCATCCTCATCCTCGTCCTCGTCCTCATCCACCTCCACCTCCACCTCCACCTTCAGCTGACCCTGAGATATATTGTCATCCCTCTTTCTTTCTCCGGTACCGAACATCCCTTTACCCTCTTCCTGTTCTCTTTCGATCTGCTGTCTTCTCTCTTGGGTTTCCATTGGACTTTCATATGTTACTGAGTTTATGTGTAACGGGCTCGCCCTGTTGTTTGTGATTGCTCAAGAAACAGGGGAGTGGACAATTATAACATTGACAGTAATAACCGAGGTCATTCGCGCTTTCCGGAATTTGCTGGGGAGCTTCAACCGCCGGTTGCTGCCGCTGATTTTCACTACGAAGATGCCGTTGCTTTAAGCCCAAGTACAGTCTACTCCCTTCACACAACGTTTACGTTAAGAGGGACACCATACTATAAACCTCTACCTTGACCGGTACTGTAGTCATTAAATGGTGCCCTATGATTAGTGTCTAATATACATGGATGGAATTATGGAAATAGCAAGCCATGACCGACCCTTTTGGAAAGATTAGACGGATCAACCAGGCAACTTGCAACTCGTCAAAGACCTCCCGTCCGTCATATTAGAGTGGCTTCTGCACGTTTTTTTTTTTATCCTTCTGGGACATTCATTTTCTTTTGCATCTGTGTCAAAATCGTGAAGGTCCAGGGTTCGGTTTGAAGCCCAACAACCTGGCTTTTGTGGGGAGCAACGTACCATACGAAAGCTTGAACACGGTACTTTAGCTTCATCTCCGCGTCTTCTGTCTCTGTTCGTCGCTCTATGAGTGTCATTTGTTGCAGTGAAGATTCGATCTTCAAGCTCGTTTTTTGATGCCAAAATGGGTTTCGTGTCTTGAAAGCAGTGCAACATCAGCACCTATTCAGAGATCGGGTGCGTGGAGGAAAGCATCAGCGGGGCCCATCAGCACCAGCAGTTGATGTATAGTAATCAGAAGGCCTCGGGGCGGCAAGGGCAGGGGATGACGAATGCGACGCCGTTGGGTGTGAACGGGAGCATAGATCAGAACTGGGGAGATTCGGGCATGGTGATGGCCCCTGACAACAGCCATAGCCAACACACTGACACCTCTACAGACGTGGATACTGACGACAAGCCCCATGTATGCATTGCTTTTCCTCTTCTCCTGTCTCTTTCCCCTTCCTCTTCCTTCAACTTGTTCTTTGGTTTTTTCTTCCCCTTGTTCTTCTTGTGTTCTTTTGCTTCATTTTCCTTTTTTCCTTTGTAAGGTATGGATACATGTGTAGCTAATTAGTATAGGATGACGAGCATTTGTTATCAACTTAGGATATCTTGCATTGGCAAAATGTCATTCTATGGATTTTTTCCGAGTTAGATAGTAGATTTATGAATTTGGAAAGGAATAGTAAGAAGAGGGGAACGTTCGGTCAATGAGAATTAAATGGGACCCGTTCTTTGTTTTATATATACTTGAATTGACTGTTAGATCATGTACTCTGATTGAGTTAGTATATTTAATGGGCAAACGTGTCATATTTTGTGTCAGTTCCTGTAATATCATCAACAGCATTGACCTTTTTTTTCAGATTTTCTTTGAATATGTTCTACTTCTAACGATTCTTTATTACTGTTTAGATGCACATTATGGAGCCTGAATTTATGTGGTGCATATGAATTTGATCTAGCCACTAAAAACACAAGATGAATGTTCCAGAGGATGTTCTTTCGTGATCTACCATTACCGATGGATGCTGAGTTATTGCTATTTGAGTTAACACTTTTTCTGTTATTGGGTTTGCTCACAGTTTCATGGGTTCCAACGGAGAATGCCAGCTGCTGTGGATTCTCTGGATCAGTCCAAAACTAGAATAGGAGACCTGAAGGTTCTTTTCTTTGGTGCCTTATTGTATGATCTTGTTATTGTTGTTTATGGAAAAGCGTTGATGATTAAATATTATTGTTTTCTGTTCTCCCCTTCTTCCAGACGCTCCGCAGGCTGGCTCAGAATCGAGAGGCTGCTAGAAAGAGCCGACTTAGAAAAAAGGTAATTCTTCATCTCAATTGTCTCATTGCGCCTATCTTCCAATCATTGATAAAGTTGGACATTCATGGTGATGGATTAAAGCGTAATCACCATAGATGACATCTTGGTACACTTAATTATATTTCTTCGGAATTCCTGCTATTTTCTTGCCCATGCTTTCTAGCTTCCATGTCAAATGTGTATATGAATGCTGTGTGCTATGTCACTACACGTCTCCTTGTATAGAGTCTAATGTCTTACAGTAATGAGAGAAACATATTTGGATCGTTCATAGGTTTTGATTTTGGAATAGGCATATGTTCAACAACTGGAAAATGGCCGTCTTCGGCTTCTGCAGTTGGAACAAGAGCTCCAAAGAGCACGCCAACAGGTGAAAGGATGCACCTCCCTGTTTTTGTTGCATCACATGCCATATTGCATGCATATCTATATAGAAATTAATTGGAGCCTGACTATTATTACAATATCCATGCAGGGAATGTTTGTTGGAACTGGAATTTCAGGGGATAATAGTCATTCAGCTGGCAGTGGTAAGAATTGACCTTATAGGAAATGTAAGGTTGCATTATATTCTGTATATCTAGTTCTGTGTTCAGAATTTATAATATCAATACCTTCTATACTTACTCTTGTTCACTGGGTATGATTATTTTTGAGTTGTTATACTCCAGGGGCGGTGGCATTTGATATGGAATATGCTCGGTGGCTGGATGAACACCAACGGCTCATCAATGAACTGAGATCGGCAGTGAATACTCAAATGAGTGACAATGAACTACATGTCCTTGTTGATGCAGTGATGGTCCATTATGATGAGATATTCAGGTTAAAGAGCATCGGTGCAAAAGCCGATGTTTTTCATATGCTCTCTGGCATGTGGAAAACCCCAGCAGAGAGGTGCTTCATGTGGCTCGGGGGTTTCCGATCATCTGAGATACTCAAGGTGATTGCATTTGTTCTGGAATAAGCTCATTTTATGCTGGTTACCAAAGTCCTTGAAAGCAAGCATTCGCTCTTCTTATTCAACTCTTGAGATGAGAGATGAAATTTCTAAAGGATTGAAAACAGTTCATCAACCAAATAGACCCAATTTCACCAATAGTGTTTGCCGAATAGAGATTGGATTTGTATGTTCTGTACTGCTTGTTCTCCTTATTAAGAGACTGTCTAAAGTGAAAAAAACAAAGGTAGCCCTCTTGGGGTAGTAGTTTTTATTCTTTGACAGATTCTTAGCTTTGTGATATTCCTTCCTTGATCCATCAGTTTCTGCCTCAAATTTGCTAATTCGTTTTCAGGTGCTTGGGAACCACTTGGAGCCTTTGACGGATCAGCAGTTAATGGGCATATGCAATCTACAGCAATCTTCCCAGCAGGCTGAAGATGCCTTATCTCAAGGCATGGAAGCTCTCCAACAGTCTCTTGCTGAAACACTGTCTTCAACCACCCTGAATCCCACTGGCTCTGGAAATGTTGCCGATTACATGGGCCAAATGGCCATAGCGATGGGCAAGCTTGCCACCCTTGAAAATTTCCTACACCAGGTGATAGTATCTCATCCATAATTTGCTTTTTCCTCGCATGACGTAGCATTTTAACCAAAGAAACCAGTTGGTGAAAAAATAATGGGTAATTTTATTTATTGCTCGTCTATAGGCGGATCTGTTGAGGCAGCAGACTTTACAACAGATGCATCGGATTTTGACAACCCGGCAAGCTGCACGTGCCCTTCTCGTGATCAGTGATTATGTCTCAAGACTGCGAGCTCTCAGCTCTCTGTGGCTGGCTCGACCCAGGGACTGAGGGCCTCTTTATCAGCATATTACCAGATTCAAAAATCGTGGAATAGCTTCAACATATAGGAAGATATTTCACTTACTGGGAATGATTAAAGCTCTTGCTATCAATCACTTGGTTCGATTAAGTTAGATCATCACCAATGCAAGCCTCATTGTCCACCCTTGCTGTTATCTATATGGCACCAGCAGTGTCTGCACGGAAAATTCCACCCGTATTTGCTCTAGTACGAGAATGGCTCCTCGTATACTGACTGATCCTGGTAGATCTATTGCTACGTGAAAGTACAGAGGAGTTACTATATCTATTCTATGTTACCTTGACCCCTCGGCAATTTACAAGTGCATTAAGCATGCTGTTCATGATTGCCTATCCTCTTTTTGATGTTCTTATTAGCTCTATGGAGACTAAGGTTTGATACGGATGCTTCTCGTTTAGAAATTGCTTTCTCTTACGGCAATGAACTTTTCTTGCCCCTATTTCGGAGTGGGAAGGTCAATTTGCTAGTTCGGGGTGATTGCCTTGTCGGCCAAAACTCTCATTTCTCTAGTGTACGTGTTTCTCGGCTATCAAAGAGTCAAGACCCTGCAGATTGTGATCGATGCCCCTCTGAGTCTTGGCCCAACACCATATTTCTCCGTAATTTAAGGGATTATCTTTAAAAAGATTTGTCTAACAGGAGATGAGTCACTTTTCTTTTTTGGGAAAAAGTCAACCCCTACTGCCAAAATGTCAAAGTCGCCGCCTGCATCTGCAGTGCTAAAGGATGACCAATTGCTGGCTGTCACATAAAAATTGAATAATAATCTCATCAGGCGCAATTAAAAATTATATTTGCATATTTTACACCAACTTGTCCTTATAATAATAGATGTCGCCAGCCGAAAACAGCACCCTGCTATTGTATCTAGGTCAACGATATGATCAAATTTGAATAGATATATGCGTAGAGGCCCCCCGGGGGCTGATATTAACCTTCCAAGCAAATCAAGAGATTAAGCGGCTTGACAGAGGAGCATTACCAAAATGGGTCGGATCCAAACGGGTCAAACCAACCTTCCTGGCCCTCCTCCGCCCCAATACACTAGCCCTCTGCAGCCGTATCCTCCGCAAACGCACCCAACGCCACCACAGCAATACAACCTCCAGCAACCACCAGCTCCGCCGAATGCGGTGCAGCCACCGCCTCCTTTGAATGTGGTGCACACCATGCCTCCTTCCAATCCCCCACAAATGTACGGCACATACCAGGGCAACGCAGCACAGTACAATCAAGTTCCAGTCCCGGCCCAGTATGGGGCTGGATCTGGGATTACCGGTGCCTCGGTGCAGGCCACCGTAGCGTCGCCATTGCAGACAAGCAACATGTACAACACTGGAGGAGGTATGCAGCCGCAGCTCCGACAACAGAGCAGCACTTACCCTGGCAGCTCGGGATTTCAAATGCCCAAGTTGGGGCCCCGGGGCAAACGAGGTTTCGTCGGCACAAACCCATGGAGGACTGGCCTCTACGATTGCATGCAAGAACCATCCAACGGTATATATCTACCACTACTCACGTTGGAGAGCATTCTTTCCTACCGCAATTAGCCTTTATATGTTGTTGGGTCTTTGACAACCTGATATTGTCAAGAATCGGATGAGTACAGTTGAGTATGACCGAAAACCAAGATCTAATGCTTTCTTTCCATTTGTCTTCGTCTCGTGATTACGGGATGCAGCTTTGATTACGGCTCTCTTTCCGTGCATAACCTTCGGGCAGATCGCGGATGTCCTTGACAATGGCAACACAAGTAAGTGATGCCAAAACGGATCTGAAACACATTAATACTCTCTCTCTCTCTCTCTCTCTCTCTCTCTCTCTCTCAGCCTCGTCTATGTGTACAAACAAATTTCTATGGAAGAAAGACATCAAATGTTTGTGGATGCTAATTGTGTTGCGCAGCATGCGTTACCAGCGGGATATTATATGCGTTCTCACCGTGCATGCTGTCGAGGCCATACCGCACGAAGCTGAGGAGGAAGTTCGGTCTTGTGGAGGCTCCGGCTGCCGACTGGATGGTCCACAGCATGTTCGAGCCCTGTGCCCTCTGTCAAGAATATCGTGAGCTCAAGCTGCGTGGCATTGACCCTGCCCTTGGTAACCTGCACTTAGCCACGTCTTATTGATTAATTATTCATTTTTTTAATTCTTAATCTTGTCAGTTAACCAAACCTCTAAAGTATGCACAGGCCGTGCTTGCCGTGATCCAATGTGTACAGTTTGACTTTGGCGATGTAGTAATACTTTCACGGCCTTGAAGGGAATGAGAACATGCCCCTAGGTTTTAGCCACGTTTCAATTAAGTTATTAGCAGATTGTGAGGTGAAATTATCGTAAAATGCCGGCATATGGTCCAAAGAAATTGGTAAAACTTAGTATCACACGATGTCTTTGTTAAACAAAGTTGTCATATAAAAAATGGCTAGCCTTCGACCGGAAGCTTCCAATTACTTAGCTCATATTCAGGATTAATTCCTGTCTTGGTGGAAATTTGTGAATGATTACACGCTTGTTCTATTTATCATAAGCTGCTGTATGATGAACTGTAGATTGACTCCATGATCTTCTATATGAGATGCAGGGTATCATGGCAATAAGGAGAGACTGCAGAACCAGCAAGCGGCCAATAACCCGCCTGGGATGATGGTGCCACCTCAAAGTCAGACTATGGGTTAAAAGAATGAAAATGTCAACGTTGACATGTGTAATTTGTTCAAGGGTTGATTTTGGTACTGTTTGAACTTTGTGTACTCTCTCTCTTTCTCTCTCTCTCTCACAAGGGCCTACTCAACTCTGACCTGGTCGTCTTTGCGGAAAATTACAATTCAGTGGCACTCGTGAAGAAGTACGCCGACAGCAAGGATGTCTTTTGGTTGCAGCTTGCACAGTCAATGCTGAGGATGGGGAATATCTCACCCCGGGCAGGATCCAAGGGCGAGATCAGAAAGAGTTGCTGTAACGAGAATTGATCGCTCTGTTATTTCCAAACATTGTAGTCGGGAGTACAAACATGGCTGTTCAGCTTGCAGCTTCGAATCCGTCATTGCACCGTTTGCTTAGTCTGTCCTGTTCTTTTTCTATTTTCTTGGATTGTCTCTGTTATAGTTAAATGCACGTGACACATTTGTGGAATCATTTATCTGCTGAGACTTAAGATGCTTGTAACCTGTTTGACGTATGGAAGATCAAGGACCCAAAATTCCGCTGAGCAGCTGACGAATATTTGACACATTACAGCTCAGAAAATCAGAGATGAGTCCAAGGCAGACTAAAGAGAAGAGAAAATTGCAGAGATCAAATTATGATCAATGAATTGAAAGACAGTACCAAATATAGACTTAAAGAAAAAACTACTGCTGTTCCGAAGAAGGGACAAAGAAAGAGAGTAGAGAGCATGTCCTTCACAGTCCGAAGTTAGCAAAAGTCTACCGGACTCCCATGGCATAGCAACCTAGCAGCGACGCCGAGTCCTGCGCATAGCGAGGTGGGGATGGTAGTAATGCACCTCGTCCCACATCATTTTCCTCATTGCCTTCTCCTCCATACCCTTCTCCACTCCGTTGAGCTTCACCTGGAACTCAGCGGGATGGTCGGTTCCAGGATCGCACAAGTCCCGGATGTAAGGGTGCTTGAGCGCTTCAGCCGCGGTGATCCTCTTGCTTGGGTTGAACACGAGCATCTTCTCGAGCAAGTCGAGGCCCAGAGGATCCGCTTTGGGGAAGAGAGCCGAGAGGGGCGTTCCGCTGCATTGAGGCAGGGATTTGATGTACTGCCTCGATCTCGCACCTCGGATGAACTCGAGATCCTCTCCTTTCTGGGTCCCGAGAACGTCCATCATGACCTGCAACTGGTCCGTGTAGTTGGCGCTGCCAAAGATGGGCTTCCGCCCGAGGAGTTCTGCGAATATGCAGCCGACAGACCAGATGTCGACTGAGGGTCCGTAGTTGCAGCAGCCGAGGAGGAGCTCGGGTGCGCGGTACCAGCGGGTGACAACGTACTCTGTCATGAACTCGGACCCCTCCTTGGCCGCCGTCCTGGACAGCCCGAAGTCACAGATCTTCAGGTCGCAGTTGGCATTGACGAGGATGTTGTTGGGCTTCAGGTCCCGGTGCAGCACGTTCGCCGAGTGAATGCAGTGGAGGCCGCTGAGGATCTGATAGACAAAGTACTTGACATGGTCGCCGGAGAGCGGCTGCTCCGACTGGATGACGTGAGCCAGGTCAGTGTCCATGAGTTCGTAGACCTGGTAGATCTCCTGGAAGCTCGTCTTCAGGCTCGGTGCCATCACGTCCTTGAGCTCGATCACATTCTCGTGCCTGATCTGCCGGAGGATCATCATCTCCCTCAGAGTCCGGAGAGCGGTGGTGGGGTGCTCGAACACATCGAGGATCTTCTTGATTGCAACCTTCTCGCCGGACTTCTGGTTGAGGGCGGAGCAGACCACACCGTATGATCCCATCCCGAGAGGCTTGATGGGAACGTACTCGCTGTCAATCTCGAACACGGTGCGCCACACTGCGTAATACTTCTTCCCCCTTCTCTTGATCCCATCGGGAGGCTGAACAGCCTGAATCTCAGCCGCCATATATCCGACTCCAAACTACTCACCCTAGACGAATCAACAAATCACATAAGCATCCAGGAAATTCGACACAGACAAGCAATCTCGATTCCACCCAACTTCATCAACGGCTCCAGTAATCAAAGGAGAAAGAAGAGATTCTTACTTGGTGGCCCTCCTCGATTCGTTGTTCTCCTTGCTCTGCACGGCTCAACGAAAATTGCAGGGAGGGGATTTCCTTATATATGTCATGTTGATACAAGATATTCACGTAATCTGATTGAGATTTACTCAGCATGCAATACTGGCGCTAATTGGAAACGGAATTCCCGATCTATACGATACCGCTAACGTTCTATGCATATAGCAGATACATACTGTGCCATATCCAGCCTAGATTTAGGGAAGGCACCGGATATATATATATGTGTGTGTAGGTATATAATTGACACGGTCAATCCCAGGAGAAATCGTACAATATTATAACGATATTACACCCCAATCTCCTCTTCTTTTGGGATAAAAAGGAGAGTGAGAGAAGGGTCCAATAATCTCTCACGTACAATTAATTCCACGTATTGACGAAGAGGTCCGATGAGACTAACGAGAAATGTGGCCAATAATCGGGTTTGACCATATTGCACGACATGGACCAGGTGCTTCCCTTCCTCAAAGCGACCGTTTTTTATGCCAAGGGGCACCATGACTACTCCACTCGGAACCGCTCTCCCCCGTTTTGGAAAATGGTTGAAAAATATAAATTTGGATCCTTCACGCAGTCGCCAGTTAGCAGTTTCTTCATACTTGGTCCGCATCCAACGGAAGCTCTTGCCACTGAATCTTGAGATGGAGCCACCGCAGCCGCCATTGCCGCCCTCGTACGCCCCCAGTGAGCCACGGCCAACCCCAACATTCAGCGGCATTCCCATGAACAATGCGGCGACCAACCAATCTCTTTACAATCAGCACGCTCCGGCAACCCATAGAATGAACTCTCATAATGGGCATGGGCCCCGGCAGCCATGGACAACTGGTCTGTGTGACTGCTGTAAAGATCCGAAAAGCTGTAAGTGCATTCACATCAAAAGCCTATGTCCATAGATTTCCCATCTGTAGAATCAATCGTCTCACATTCAGCCCAGTAGATTCATGGGTAATTGGTCTTCTTCCGATCTGACACACCTTCAATACAGTTGAGGAATTTATACAGTTGATTCATCAAAACAGTGAGCAGGGGATCCCTTGTACTGATCGAGTCTAAACTTCTGTCATCATCCTGCAGGTTGTTTAACATGTTGGTGCCCATGCATTGCCTTCGGGAGGATAGCGGAAGTAGTCGACAGAGGGTCGATTTGTATGGCTCTGAAATCCTATGTGAACTACATATATGCTCGATTGAAATTCCCCCGTTTTTTGAACTGTATCCTCGAGAATGCTCGGCGTACATTTCTTTCTTCATCTCAAGATCACAAGTTAATAAGCTGGACGTGCGTAATTTGGTTTTAAAAACAAACAAAAACCAACAACAACAACAACGAACTGCAGCTTGCGGGGTGAGCGGGTCGCTGTACGCACTGATGCTGTGGGCGTTTGGGTGCTCCTGCATGTACTCATGCTTTTACCGGACCAAGCTGAGGGCTCAGTACTCCCTCGAGGAGAAGCCGTGCTGGGACTGCTGCGTCCACTGCTGCTGCGAGTCTTGTTCGCTGTGCCAGGAGTATCGCGAGCTCCAGAATCGCGGCTTCAACTTGTCTCTTGGTATCGTAATTCGTATCTCTCTCCCTACCTTGCTTGCTTGCTCGATTCTTGATCTGAACTTGGTAATTTCATCATGAGTTAATCAGTAAACATCATAATCAATCGGTGCATCCTTCGTACCGCGTGCCATCATACCGTGAAAGGTAACAGTGCGGCGGTAAATAATTCGCACTTAAAAAAAATGTGTATGAATGTCAGGGTGGCACGGGAACATGGAGAGGCAAAGGCGGCTAGCCGAAATGCGTCCGGTGGTGCCGACTGCCATGAATCGCTAGTGCCTGCCGGCTGCTTTATGTAATTTTAAGAATCGGTAGTTTTCTTGTTTTTTCATGTTACATTCTAATACTTGCCGATGGTGTTTGCATTTTCCCTGGGCCCTCTGTTTTACGTTTATACACGTGTATGGTTTACATTTCTTTTGTTACATGGTTAATCATAGTTTAGGTGGGGAGATAGGAAAAATAGTAAAATGGATGACTCCCCGACGAATTTAATATGAACGCTTGGTGTTATTGTATCGGATTTCTTCTCTAGTAAGTAATAGTTTTTCGAGGTAAATTAGTTCAATGAAAAATATAGCTATCTCATAATTATAAATTTTCTTTATTTATAAAATTCAGATATTTGAGTGAAACTTAAAAATAAAAAAAAAATTTGGATGATGAGTAGGTATTTTGCCGTGGACAATTAATTAATGGCTACTAATTCTCTTTCAAAACATCACCGTATCCCCACTCCAAGCCTGTATCAATAATGGTAAAAATAATAATCGTAACAATAACATTTCATCTCAGCTTCTCAGCAGAGCTAGTTAGGGCTTATGTATGAACTACGTCAGGCTTTTTGCCCTCTTTCAATCTTGAAAACTACAGTTGCTCGGAGACGGGGAACATGAATGAGTAAGAGAGAGAGGTGAAGAAAGCGGGTGATAAGAGAGGCGAACGAGAGCTTCTCCTCGTCATCCTGCTGCAAATCCTTCTCGCATGCTGTGATAATTGTATTCTTCACGCTCTTTCATTCTTCCGTTTTCAATTGGTGTGCTGCTTACATGGATCTCATAATGGTAATGAGTTATTGGTAATGGTATATGTATACGGTAGTGAAGGATCCATCAATTGAATCCGTCGGCCTCGGCTGCCATGAAGGCCCGAGGACGAGGTTCCCTCCCATCTTAGCCCAGTGGACCTTCGGTCAGTGAAGCGATCCTCAGCATCTTGCTCAAATGAGTGTTCCAAAATATGACAAACACACAGAGACATGCAACCTTCCCTGCAAAATCCAAGAAAACCTCCGGTTTCTCAGTGCCCAGAGACATGCTTAGATATACTATATAATAGCCTTCTTTGGACAACATTAAACGGAACGTCTGACGTACCTTGAGGTATTTTCGCCCTAGGACATGCTTGAATATTCTGTTCATCTCCTTCCTGATCTCCTCCATCTTCCATTTTCTGCCCTAAAGCTCAGCAGAATGATTTAAGGCATCAGTCTTCGGACCAAGGGGCTGAAGTTGCAGGGCTCTTCCTTAGATCACTTGTTAATGTGCGGATCTAAGAGGCCGGCCCGGCCATTTATATGACGCGTCAACCCTACCTACGATTACTTATGGCGAAAAAGGCGTACGTAGGGACACACTAACATCTGAGGTGAATTGATGTGGAGGGTAGGGTATAAACAGTGATATCAATTTCTTTTCCAAGTCCTTTGGGTGTTTGTCTGGTGGTTGGTGAACGTGCGTGCGTGTTTTAGGCATGGGAGCCACCAGTAGTAGAAGGTAACAAGACGCCTCTCAACCCCCAGGAGTTGTCCATTAATTTATTGATAAACTCTGTTGCACCCACGCACTGGGATTTTAAGCTTCGTGTGTGTCATGAGTTTTCTCGTGTTTACTTACGCATGGCTACCGTTCGTGACAAGTCATCTGGGCCAAGAAGGTTATCAAAGTCGATGAGATTTGACCGACCGGACACTGACCAGAGGAAAATAACAAGAGAATTGGTTTCAAGAACCTTTTTCCGACTTGCACTTGATGATTAACCGGTGGGCTCAACCGTCTTGTAAGTTCAGCGAGCGATCAAGTGAATAGGAGGAAGAGAGATTTGTGCTGTGGAAAGATGAAAAGGAAGAGAGGGGGTGAAGCTCGTGATGTCTCGTGGTGTAACCAACTCTCTTTCAAACACGATTTGACTGGCGAGCACCCACTCTCCCAGTCGCCTCACGTTTGAGGGAGGGCAGCTCAACTTACCGTTGCTTTACTCTATGTTCCCCTTGCCTTCTCTCAACAACGAAGCTTCTGCTTCTGAGTACTATATTAGATTACCCAAAAAAAAGAAAGAAAGAAAGAAAGAAATACCTAGATTACATGAATATATATTTTTTAATCTGAAGTTAAGAGTTTTCTTGGGAGGAACCGACCGAAGTGCACGTGAGATTATAGTTTTTTTGACGTAATAACCGATTAATCAACCGGACCATGTATTATACAACCCTGGGACCTGTTAATTAAATCCCAAATACAAACTCCTAAAAGATTCGAATCATCAACCTACTATATATTATTAGTTTATGAGAGGGATAACCCTCTCTGTGTTGTAGATGCCTTCGTTAAAAGTGAAGCAAGCATTTCTTCTTCTTTTTCAAATCTTAATCCAACCTACTACTACGTATTACATTTTCAGTTGGGAGTGTTATGTATTTCATGATCTGGAACCTATGCCTTTTTATTCATGATAATTATTAACACCCACCCACCCACTGCACATCCACAATAGCAACCGCACACATTCCCGGCAATTTTAATTTCTGCAGTGAATGCTCTCGATTAAGAGAGGTAATCTGATCAACTTTCGCCACAAAATTCTCAAGGAAAACTCTATCCCGACCGGCGACTGAATGACAAATTTCCAGATCCCAAGACACGGAAAACATCTCTTGCCTATTACCGATAAAGGTTGATAAGGATTAGCAACAAATTCCGGAATATCAGTGTGCCCAAGGCGAATGCTCACTAAAGAGCGACTCTAAAATTACAACACCGTCGACTGGAGATAGATCAATAAATCCAGCAGTCCAGTCAATCCATAATATGTCTTAGCTCGACATCATTACGTGATCGATTGACTGAATGGCTTGATTAGCGAAGAAACGAACGTCAACATCCGGATCTTCGCAGAGCTCCACCAAGCAGGGCCGGATCGATTTTTCTACCACCTGCATTGTACCAATGGCTGCCCGTCAGAGGAACGATGTGGCAAAAGAATGAGGCCAACGTAAAGGGCCCGATGGTTAATTGCAACCATGGTATGTTTTGGTTTTCCTTGCTATGAAACAGAAAGACGAAGTGCATTACTCGCTTCAGAAGATGTGCTTTCCTAAATCGCATCTCAAAGAGAGCACAAAAAACGGGAACGATAAGTAGAGAAGACTTACAGACTGGTCGAAAATGGGAATGAGGGACTGCAGCACCTTGGCAACATTAAACTTAATATTTGGAACCCTAAAACAAAGTCCAGATGAAGCCAGCAGTTAGATGTCATCAATCCCTTTTTCCTCCCTTCAATTTGATAGTCGAATTTGATATGACCAAAAACGGGTACCTGTCTTTTGACGCGTTGATGACCAAAGGCAGCAGCTTTGAGCATGCAATCTCTGAGCCCATGACCGGGGCAAGGAGAGAGATGGCATGAAGAATGGTCATTCGATATAAGTAGTGCGGATTGTTACTCATTTCCAGGATCTGCCAAGAACCTCCATTATTTACAGACTTTACTGAGCTGTTGTTCAGGTTGATTCATAAGCTAGCCATAAATTCACAGTTTAAATATATGATGTGATTTTCTCAGGCTGAAGCTGAAAGGAGAACATGTCGGTCATTAATTAAAATTTTGCTTAGTAGAACAGCCATTGATAAAACAATCCAACCCAGCCAACCCAACACGAGGTGAGATGTAAATTTTATGCTTGCAAGTATCATCGGTCATCCAATACAGGATAGCGACAAGGAAGTTGATTATCCAAATTCTTTGTACCTGGGGGATAATATGCTGCATTGCCCAATCAGGACCAAATTCTTCTGCGAGGCGCTTCAAGTTGTTTGCGGCAGCGTCACGTATGGAATACACCTGGAGTGTATATATCTATTAATACTCTAAATAACAAAAGTAGGTATGACTTATAAGGAAAGAAAAGGAACAGCAGAGAGAGATCTCTTTCTTCCCATCATAATACAACAGCAACTCCCTTATCATTATTTTCTACCATAGGATTTGTCTGACACATGAGAAACGAGAAAATGAACCATCTTAATAGAGCTTGAAAATAGGTGTCTTCAGAAACATTTGAAACTTCTGACAGAAATATAGTGGGGGAACACCTGGCCTTAAAATACAAATGCACAAACCTTATCCTGCAACCACTGCATGCAAAGAGCACCAAGCTTGTCATCAAAGAACCTAACACCCAACTGGCTCGCCAAGAGTGGGATATACTCTATTATGGCCAGTCGAACCCTCCAATGTCTATCCTCAGCAAGCTCAACAATGGCAGGTAATAAGGATTGGGACAACAGATCAATTCCAATAACCTGCCATAAACATTCAACCATTTAGGATTGATACACTCCCAGCCGTTACCTTATTTGACCTGAACATTTTGAGAAGAGCATATGCAAGCTTCAACTAATCCCAAACCCCTCAATACAAAATTGGATGACTTCATCTGGATGAAAAGCAAGAGCAGTTAAATAATCTGGGATATATAACAAACCTGATTTACTTGATCAAGCTTGCTAATAATGTTAAGACGCACATCAGGAAACTCATCCTTCAAAAGAGAGAGGAATATTGGAAGAAGCTGCTCTATCGTTGCATCCTGCATCCAAATGATAATTTATGACCTACAAGAGTTCATGGACGCACAAACCACAGGGACCAACTTGCATACAAGTATATGACCAGTGAAATCAAATTAAACGTTAAAAAGAAAAACTGTGAATCGCAAGAGAAATGCTTCTAGCAGTGCAAGTAAGAAAATTAGTACTTTGGGTTGTCAATCTTCAGAAATCAATAGCACAGAAGATTCAAAAAGCTGACTAACATGTCAATGTAATTCACCAAATTATTATATTTAGAATTTGCTCTCCATCAAAATCATTTCAAGAAATACAATTAGACAATAACATCAATTAAAATTTGGAAATGGTGATTCGATTTCTGACAGGACCTACGGCACAAACTTTAGCAGCATTCTAAGACTAATCATGTTATAGAACTGCTGGAGGAGTGAAAAGAAGTGACATATTATGCCACATTTTCCAGGTAGGAAGAAAGAAGCAAGTGTTGGATTTGCAGTCAAAGATGCAGATATGTACTTATTAGTGATGGTGTTAAACCATGCTAACAGAATTTGCAAACAACAGCCTTAAATGAAGACCAGATACGTGAGAAAAGTTTTGTTTTCTATTTTCTAAGGGAACCTTTTGCCACACAATAAGCATACCTTGATTGGTAATCTTCACTTGTAGCCAATTCATTGAAATAGAGACCTACCAATTATAGGTTGCCACTACTGCTTACCCCACCCCCCACCACCCCCTTTTTATTTAACAAAAAGAAAATGATAAAGACCGACCAAGAGCCATATAATTGACATTGTAAAGGGTTTTTGGTACAATGAATGATTTACTTCCAAACAGCTCTTGTAAGAGAGAACTTAAATCTTGACGTTCTTACCCTGATCTACATCCCCATTTAGTTTTTACTAAAGAAAATAATAACAAAATCTCTGTTCCTCAACCTAGATTAAAAAAATAAATGGACCACTATGCATCCCACCTTTCCAAGGACAGGAGCCATTCCCATTATAACTGATGCCAGAGCTGAGCGGACATGCTGGGAAGAGTCTGAGGACAATTCCTGTAGATTGTAGGAAATTATCAAGTATGATATAATAGAACCGGAGGTATCCACATTTCAGATGTGGCAGATACTAAGCTACAATACATAAACGTCCACTAATTTTACCTTCACGCAGGGAAGAATATGCTCAACTGCAAGTTCTGCATCCAATATACGGCAGAATTTAGTCACTTTACCAGCAGCTGCTATACGTACTTCAGCCTCATTGTCCCGTAGTAATCGCACATATGCCGGCACCAAGTCCATCCTTTAAATAATCAACATGGGATATTAATTTAATAAATGAATAACAAAGAAAATATTATTCAAATTAGCAATATTGATAGGAAAGTAGAAACAGGCTAACACAGCAAGGACCTCTGACTTCTACAACATTCCAAGGCAATTGCATGAAATTGAAACATACTCAGCAAACAGATGTAAGAGATTGATGCACCAAAGGACTTCAGAGATGAAAGCTCTCAGGTTAATGAAGGATACAAAAAACACTAATATTTAGTACCTAGTGGGCACAGGACCAACAGCTTCACAAAGCTCATATAACTGGTTAGCCACCATGTAGCGCACACGCCAGGACTTATCCTGCAAAAATAAAACGACAGAAAAATTTTTAAAGTAGGATGAGTAGGACAATTTTTGTTTGTCATAAAATGATCATGGGGAATTTGAATTGCATCACGATGCTGGTGTATAATAATTATAAGTACAAAGACAAAAAATTGCAAAAAATAGGTGAATCACAAATCCTTGTATACTACGTGACAGACACAATGTTGCAAAAAATTACTCCTGCATAAGAAATTTACTGTTGCAACAAGGAGTAAATGCAGACCAATGACCCGAAGTTCACCAGAGAACAGAATTTATTTTTTCCTGAAATTGAGACCCCATAGATACGTCTTCAGTAAATACAATTATGGATCACTAAATCAAAGCCAGACAAAATTCATCTCACTTTCCAATAAAAGGAAGTGGATATCACTTTTATTTTTGCCACAAAACCTTGACCACATGTTCTTACATGTGTTTTGTTTTTTTCTGGTTGAATGATTAGAGCCATGTCAATAAACTTGACACGGAAAGCAGAATATGGACAACCAGACAAGATAATAATAGCCTATCTGATAAATGTTTTACATAAGAATATAGCATCTTACCTGTGAGAAGTTCACAATGACAGGGAGTATACGCTCAACACAATCCTGCGGTTCCAACAATTTCCCAAGAGCAGCACAGCCCTCAACAGCCAACAGCCGCACAGAATCCTGATCTGTTCATAAGAAAATTATGCCGAATCATGACATTTCAGGTACAGATATCTTAATTGCTTAATAGTAAACTAAAACTGTATAAATTGAATAAACAAGTCTCCTGATCAAGATAGGCACACCTCAACAAGCGTGCACCTAGTAGAGAAATGGTTAATAAAAAGAGCAAACCAATTCAGCTTAACTTCAATCAGATAGATAAGTCACATTATTTTTTCAAGGATGTTAGGATAAACTTAGCAAAGATGAAATAAAGATACCATCCTGGGTAAGGTCCTTGAATATTGACATGATGTCATCCTTCAGATGAGCATATTCAACAGTCGCAGCAAATTTCCCCAAATTTGATGCAGCAGACCTTCTAACCGTTGGCATATCATCTTGACAAAGCTGGTTGTATATTGAACGCAACTCTATCTTCAACATTTCAGGAGCACTAGGATATACAATATGGAATAATCCACAAGCAGAAACTCGAGCAGTGAACCATTCACCAGCTGCCAATCGCTGCAGGCAAATATTACAGATAAAATCAAAAGGACATTTTCTGTCTATTACAGAACATTATAATTCCACAATTAAGCAGAACCCAGATAAACAAAAGCACAATATGCACCTACATGCCTTAATCAAACAATAAAAAAAATGATAGTACTTGCCACCACCTTTCCCTTAACTACCTTTTCTTTCATTTCCTATTTGAGAGATGAATTGAAAAATATATTGAAGGAAACATTCAGCAGACTCAAATGAAGATGACCAACTAATAGGGGGAAAGATAAAAGAGTAATAATTTTTTTTATTATTACTGAGTAAATACAAATTCCAGTCTAATGGCATCTTTTACCTTAACCATGGGAATAAACCAACTGACAAGATCAATTTCCCTCATCTGAGATCCGATTCTACACAGTGATTCCACAGCCTTGTCTCTTACACAAGTTTCCTCAACACTGCAAAGGGTTTCCAATGGCGTAAGCAATAAATGCGCACACTCCACTCCCCCTACATATGGAATGAATGCACCCAATTCTTCTGCCATTGCGAGAAGCACCTCATCATCATCATCGTTGTTCTCACTTAGGAAAGGGATTAATTCCTTTCTTGTCCTCTCTTCCCCGAGGGCACGTGCAATTGTCGATAGCCTTCGAATGGAGTTCAACCGCAATTGGATGTCATCATTTTTCAGTTCATCTATGAGGATAGCTATCGGGTAAAGTGTCTCATCAATTGCAGCCATTATGTGCCTTCAAACTTTGACAGATATCTGTACAACAATAAGCACCAAAAAACAAGGCACCAGATGATTAAACTTCATGGGTTCCCCATTACAAAAAGAACTGTTCAATATCAGGTCAGCATTCAATAAGATTACAATAAGCTCCACATCTATATAGTACAATAACTGAAGCCTATGACCGAAAACATCTACCATTGTTTACTGCATAAATGTAGTAGACATGCATATATGATGAAAATTCCATCTATCCACCTCATATATCAGATCCAGGAAACAAATCGAGCATAACCACGAAATCTAAAAGGAGCTAATGCCACCCACTACCCATAGAACCATACTTTTATCGACGTAACTAACCATCAAATAATCCAAAATATTATATCAATCAACGAATTGAAACTCTGAAGCAGACACATCCGTCAGGCTCATAACTCAGATCCGGGAATCGGCAAAGCTGACCGCAATAAGAGGGTGAGTATGAGTTCAATTCGGTAGCTTAGAAACATAGCTTTCCCTTTCCCTGTCATAAAGCTACAGCCGTGATTCCCACCACCACACCCACCCCCCCAAAAAAAAAAAAAAAATCCAGTGCCAGATACGAAGCGCTGTTGCCCAACAAAACCAGACGATAGCTGGATCTGATTTACAGCCATAATAGCATGATTACTGAACTTCATACGAAGCCTCTACTGTTATCCTGAGCTTCCCTCAAGTTCCCAAACCATCGAATAGCGAAGAAGAGAAATGAAATCTAACTTCCACGGACAGAAGTAACAGGAGGTAACATTCTCCTTTCACCGAAAACAGATGATGGCAACGAAAGTGGCGACTTTACCTATCCCTCTCGATTCGTTCCCGCCAGCAAGACTTCGAAGGATTCCAGACACAACCAGTTCCTAGGAGGAGACGCGAGAGGGGAGGAGGAAGAAATTCTATGAAGCAATTTTAGTAAAAGCATTTTTACCTCTTCCTTTTTATTGTCCCATTTCCCCTCAGGCCCATTTTCAGTTTATGGGCCTGTCACTTGGGCTTAAAAATGGACCGTCGCTTGCCTTCTTCGGCCCATGGAATATTTATCTTTTTTTCTATTTTTCCTTCGTACGCTGCATACGTATCCAGGGAGGAGAACTTGTAATGGGCCATTCGATATGATTCTCACGGTGAATTTTGCGTTACAAACTACAGCATTCCGTGGTAAAGTTGAGTATAACATGAGATTTGAATTAGTTAATATTTTTACAACATAGTTGATAAAAGTCTCCACAATTAGATTATAACCAATTTTATAATCTTTTTTTTTAATCTTTACACTAGTAAGATTCTTATGGGTGACAAAGCACTAAAATTTGACCAGTCTCTCTGCAGTGCACTGCCCCCATGACATTCTCGATGCAATTGCTCGCTCATGAGAGTCCCATCTTTAAACTCGTTGGCAGCAAAACCAGCCATTAAAATTCCCAAACCGTGCCTGAATATAATGCAGAAGTTTAACCACCTCGAGAAGGGTGCCCAGCTGAAAAGTTACCCGGCGAGCTCACGGAAGGTACAATCTTGCTTGTGCTGCTTCTTTCCGTGTCCTCTTGGATGCCCTCCCCTACACATGGCCTAATTATGAGCTCCACCTTTGTGCTGTGTTAGGGACATCTTGTTGTCGCGATAACTCGGTATGATGAAGTCCAGAAGAGAGGCCCGCTCCTCAGAGGAGATGTTCTGTTGCGGAAATTAAAAGCTGGGGGATCGAGGTGGTTGCCTTTGGAAAAGGATCAGAGTACGGTGAAGCTTGTGATGGGTCGAGCCTTGCGGTAGGGTTCCCTACCTCATACCGCTCGTTCGCTGTCACTGTTGCAACTTCAGCCTCGCTGTCGATTGAGCGGGCAGAGGCACCTACCCGAGCACAGAAAGAACGGTTCGAAAAGGCACCTTACCCCATGCCATCATCCATCCAGTTCGGCCCTCATTCCTCATTTTCACAGAATTTATAGAACAATTTAACGCCCACCTCAACGAGAGATGCATGTTTCTTCGAATCATCTGAATTTTCAGAACCCGTCCACCACCAGGTGCATACCAAATTTCCAGCAGTTTCTCCAGCCAGCTAGGAACCGTGATCTCAATTGCCCATCCCCCACTAGACCAGTTAATGGCGTGCGAGGTCGGCTCTCCCTTTCACTGACTGCCAGGATTACATGTGATTGAGGGGGTCTCAAGTACTTACAAGGATAACTAGGACACTTACGTATTTAAAAAAATAATAATAATAATAATAATAATTTACATCTATAAACAGTTCTTCCAAGCTGAAAGCTTTTCGTGTGGCTCGGGGAATTAGGCAACCGAATATGACTTGGTGAGGACATCAGCAGGTTCAAACTCACCTATTATACTTGTAAGAGAGAGCAGACGACTCAAGAAGGATACCGCAGTGACAGAGAAGGAAGGGGTGCACGAACAGGAAAGACCCACGCAGTAGAATTGAATCCAGAGGCCTGTGACTACAAGTCGATAATGTGTCATAACCTATTAAACCTCTTCCAAATCAGCTAAAAATTGTGACATCCCCAACAACCCCTGAGATCCCAAACCCGGTGACTATCATTTTTCTTGCAATAGACTGAACCTCAAAACTCTTAAATCCATACAAACAAAATCCAAGAAGACACCATCTTCAAGCAGTGATGACCAATATCTTGAACATGATTCCTTTATTTATAATGTAATTCAGCAAGTTCATGGTACATCCATGGCAAAACAATTCAAATAGAACCATTGTAGTAATCCATAAATACAAGGTTCAAGATCAATAGGATAAACGTAAATCTTAGTGCTTCACTCCACATGCGGGTGACTTTGTCGGCTAAAGTATACCTCTTTAACAATCAAATCACAGTATACAGTTTGTAGTACGAATTCAGGCAACCGTTAGATGCACCTTAATTGATGAAGTTAATTTTCCACGTGTAATTTGTCCGGCCAAAATATAAAGACTGATCATGACAAATTTGTTTCTCAGTACTTGGTCCGAACTGTTACATTCACTCCTCCTTCATAGCATTTCATGCTTGAGATTTTTACTATTAACTCCAATAACCTGAAATTCATGTCCTAAGCCCGACTTCACATCCCTTGAATTCAAGAACATTATCAAATCCTCCATTACAAATCTAACAAAAGGTAAACATCTCAATATAGAGCGAGAAAACCTATCTAAATTTCATTAGCATTATATAAGGACTTTACACAACTACACGAAACAATAAATGCAACATTAGCTCATGGTATCCTGACATTATTTCAGAAGTTATTCTTCTTGGCATAAGAAATGCCAACTGTTTGCCAAGACATTTTCAACCTTAACCCTATCAAATTAAGGGATATTCTTGAGTTAAGAGGCTCAAATTTGTAATAGATACTCCTTTTCTTTCATTCTTCCCTTTTTTTACACTTTTCCATTTTTATGTCTTGACAAGTGACCATCAGCACACAGATGTTTGTCTTCAGCGCATCCAACAATGATATAATCATAATAGGAATATGAATGAATTTAATGACACGGAGCTCCAATGTGAGAGTACTTACAGTGGTTGCAGAAGAATGGAGGCTGTTCCCCTAGGAAGAAAAATTAATACATATTAGAGGAAATTCATCCAGAAATCAGTAACCTAGTTGATGCAAAACATACAGCAACCTACCCACTGAGAGATTCCTCATTCAGGTTGGATGGGAATGAACCTCCATTGCAATTGTCTCCAGACCATGGACCACATGTAAGGTAATTTCATTAGAACTAGGTCCACAAATATAGAAGGAAAAGATCAAGTAAAATAGCTGGAAAAAATAAAACAAACTCTTGCTCTTAAAAGCTACAGCATAAGAAAACTTGGAGAAACAGAACTAAAATAAAAGCACACGGGTTCAAACATAACCAGTGCTTCCTTTCTATGAGAAACCATAAGACCCTCAAGAAAATTTCCCTAATAACACGGAATCTAAACATATGCAACTTTCTATGGAACACCTCAATCCTGCATCCAAGAACCTCAAACAAAACCTAGCCACAATATTGTTTCAGAGAATTCTTGTGCAACTAAAGAAACTTATACACAGAGATAATTAATGCAGATGAACATGTAAATAACAAATATAACAAAACTACCAGAACAAGCTACCACTAACAAACCGAGATACCTTCTTTCTCTCAAGTGCCTTTTATAGCATCTAAGCACCAGAGAATTTCCTCATAGCAGTGTCAAACATCCTGAACCAAAAATAGTATTAGGCTCTCAAGGACCCAAATCAAACCATTTTAACAAAAAACAAAACAAACAATGAAAAAGAAAGTAATAAAGAAGGATTGTGTGGGAAACCACACTAAAGAGGCCCACAAGAGAACCATAACTATTAAGCTGAGAGAAACGTAATCCATCAAACTATCTCAAGATCAGATTCAATAAACAGCTCATAAAGTAAACATGTCTGTTATACAAACTCAGCAAGCAAAATAAGTGCACTGAACAAGGAAACACATATCAAATTTCCACAATGGCCATAATCGAGAAGAACTACAAGGAGCTAACACCTTTGGCAAGTAATCTTGCAATAGCAACAGTACTTTACATGGTAAGAACCGCCAGTAAAGGGTACTCCTGAGATAAAACATCAATCCCTCCAACCTCCACTGAGCCAAAACAGCATGTAGTCCTCTTCCTCCACCAGAGGAAATGTCAAAACAGACAGCGCCAGTGATTAGATATCTAAATAAGGATTAGATCCTAATAGAGTATTATATCGCAACAGCATTCTGGAGAGAAATCGGCAAATATTGTTCACTTGCCCGTGATGAAAGGATGACTTAATGCTTGTTGAACAGTCATCCGCTTGTCAGGATCCAACACAAAAATTTTGTCAAGAAGATCCTTAAAATTAGCCAGCAGCTTCAGATCCTCACCAAGATAACCCTTAATAATTGATCCAATATCTCTTTGTTTTATTTTAGAAATCACTTTCTTTATCTTCTGCAAAAGCAACATAAACAATAAGAGACAATAAACTCTATACAATTAAACAATCTTAACAGAAATTATGCGTACATGTTTTGTGACAGGGTCCTCTTCTTGAGCAGTATAATTCAGATCCTGATCAAAGTGTGGCTCCATAAATGCACCCTGAGCAAGAAAAAAGGATCATTATATCATCACTAGCAGTTCTCTCAAGCTTGTTACACAATATATGCAAATTGAAAGAGAGACTTGTGAATGAAGGAAGGAGAGATGGAGAGAGAATGTAGCATACCTTCCGAAGCATTTTCTTTGGAAATGGTCCCTTCAACTCTATGTGAAGTCGAATCATTTCATTATTAGTACTTCCAGGAAAAAGAACCTTTCCAGTATAAAGCTCAAACAAGGAGCAGCCCACAGACCACATATCTATTGGATGATCATAAGGCAATCCAAGGACTGCAAATAAAATATATATTCTTACACTCAATTTTCAACAGTAGGCATTACACTGAAATGACCGCCCAAAATCCAGAGCAGACTGAACGTGCTTTATCTATAAAAGAAACCTTACTTATTTCAGGAGCTCGATAAAAGCGGCTCACAAGGTATGGGGTGATCTCATTCTTCCCAGCATACATCGCACTACCAAAGTCACAGAGTTTCAATACATTTTTGGCCTCATTTACCTAAGCAATGAATTCAAAAAAGGGAGAAGGGTGAGTTGGGAGAGAGAGGTAAGAAGATGACAATGAGAAAGAATTGTATAACCATTAAAAAAATAAAAAAAATGTTAAAGGAACTTACCAACATATTATCTGGCTTTATATCAGAGTGCAGAACACCACAGTTACGGAGATGCTTCAGAGCAATGAAAAGCTGCTTGGCATAGGTCCTTACTGCAGTTAGTTTAAGACCAATGTCTCGACCAAACTTCTTCAAAACCTCACGCAGATTCATACTAAGAGATTCAAAAATCAGACAGAGATGATTCCGGAACTTAAAACTTGAAAGGAATCTAACACAGTGGCGCTTATCATCAGGATCTGCCCCCACTAATTTGTTCAATATGCCAAGCTCCACAAGACCAGATTTATACCTGTGCCATATTAAAGCAAAGAATTCAACAAAAGCTTCAAGTAATGATCAGATCAATACGTAGCATAAAAAGAAATCTGTAAAATGAAAAGAAAAGCTACACTTCAGTAAGAAGTTAACATAATGACACACATTGCCTCCTTATTTCGTAGTATCTTCACGGCAACTTCTTGCGGTTCCCCAGCACCAGCTTTCAGATCCCTACACCGAACTACATTGGAGAAAACTCCCCGCCCATGAGCTGCAATAACTTCATAGCGGCCATCAAGTATTTCACCAAAACGATAACCTGTTCAGGACAGGAAAAAGATGTCCAGTTCAGAAGAAAAGACTGATTCCCTCTATTTATGGCTCTGACTTGCTAAGTAATGAATTCTGTCCTGAAATTAAGTAACTGCAGTGAAAAGATGTTTCCCAGCATCAGAAATGAACAAAAACTGGTCCATGATGGTGATTGGAGAGTGAATAGATTTTGAAGTGAGACAGTGGAGAAGAAAACCTGAGCACGTGCTCCACAAAACATATTGAAATCAATTTTTTAAGAATAAAATGGAAAAAAGTTTCAAGTACACCTGCAACAAAGTAAATAAAATTGAGTGATGCATATTTAAGTGGACAAAAATGAAGGCTATGGTAGGCATAAATGGAACTTAAGACTAAGATCTCCAGATCTTTAAAGTAAATAATAATAATAATAATAATAATAAAATCTCAAAGTTGGTTGACTCTTACAATAATAGCCCTCAGCATCATCCCAATTGTCATGAAGGCCACTCCTTTCAATGCGTAAACCACCACCTTTACCCTATAAAATCAGAAAGCCTAAATTAGTCCATCCCAAATGAAGCATATAATATAAATATCAAGTTCCAGCTTTTGCTAGATTGGTTACAGATTTTCATTCTTTTTACAAATACAATAATAACTCCTAATATTAGTAGAAATCTATAGTCATGAACTAGTTCGAAGACAAATCCTATTTTCAAAGGATTAATTTGTGAAAACAAGAAATTTAACTGGTCTATATAGAGCCTACTCATAATAAGCCACTCTACTTACTAAGGGAAATATGCCTTATTCAAAGTATAATAGGAAATGAAGAAAACCCCATAGAGAATGAATCAAAATTAGGCACTACAATGCCAGAGAATAGTACAAATAAGCAAGAAACTTACAGTTTGCCTAACTCCAGCTGGTGATTCTCCAAATATGTCATCATAAAACATATCCTCTGACCTCTCACTCTGCTCATGAAATGAGGGGAAATTGCTTAATAACACCAAATAGGAAACTTATGATGTACAATGTTGCATATTAGCAAAATCAGACAGAATTCAAAAAAGCGACTTTTGTCCAATGGAGGAAATTAGTTGCCTTCCCTCCCCGTTTTTGCTTTCCATCTATAATTCACTTTGCCAAAGAAATTAGCACGTATGCATTTACAGAATTCAAGCAAGCAATTTATTCAAGTGTAGAGCCTAGGAAGTATCTACATATTTGTCCACAAACTTGCATAGATTATAATGACATATACGACAGAACCAAAATTTTAAATGTTATTTTTCCAAAAACCTAAAAGATAATAATAGAAGCTTGTCATTTCATAAAACCATCACTTCAATATATCCCTTATCACAATTCTTCTATAATATCACAATAATATAAAATTAATAAAAAAAACTTAGTTAACTACAACAATTAGCAAGAATATAACACTAACAAAATGTCGCTTGGTTACTGATTTACAACTAAATCAATAAAATAATTTTTTTATAGTAGGGAATTCTAGACTTAGTATGTGCTCAACATTGGAGAACCTCCCACACCAGCCAAAGACTAAAAGAACAAAAGAAAAAATTTAGTAAAATTAATAGAATAAAGAAAAATGCAGTTGTCATTTGGAGTTTTCTTTTGAAAATCTTTGATCTCCAAAATACCCCTCAAATAGAGGAAGAAGCAGGAGAACTGGAAAAGATGCTTTTGTAGAATGGAATATAAATCAGACGAGTGGAAAAGAAAATATTCCTAAAGACCTCACTCCACTTTTAGCTAGTTAAAGATGTTCATCCCCAATGTTTTTTTCCTAGCAAAATTTCAGTCTTGAAAAAATTTCTGTAAGTAAGCAGACCCTAAAATTTCAGTATGAAGATCCTCAAAAATAAATCTCCCAGAGAAAGATGGACACACCTTTGGGGTGCCTTCTCCAAGTCCACTAGCAAAAACAACCGCATGAGTCACAACTCCATCAACTTGTGGTGACTTTCTAATATAAAAGGATGAATCGTAAACATTAACATCTGCACATTCAGATCCTGGAACAGTATTAGCTGCCTCAATAGACTCTCCATGATGTTCTGCCAGTCCCTCTCCTGTAACACAAATATTGCATTTGGAAGGTAGAGATATACCAAATGCAATGAAAATTGCTTAAACATAGTATTTGCATCCAACTATAGATAAAGAAAAACTTAATGCATATTCATATGTAACATGAAATTGTAAGAAACGTTTATAAAGGCAGTTTGTGGAGATTATCCTTCCAACCACATGGAAATTAGCCTGAAGAAAATCTCCAGACAACAGATCATTGACCAGAAATTAACTCATTTATTCATACAAAAGTAAGAGACAAGCCCCTCAGATAATTTCATCTAAGATCAGCAATTCCATCATAAAGAGGTAATAGGATTACTAGCAACATTCCAGGTTAATAAGAGAGTCCATGATCTAGCATTTTGGGAAGCAATTTTAGTGCAGGAAATCAAGCTGGACATGGGGCTAAATCATCCTATCTCAAAATATTCAACTGAACAGTTGATAATATGTGGATGAGGAAATACATTCTTATTTTAAAATTAATGCATGCTGTATCAATCATTCAACTATATACTGACCTTAGGGAAAGGTAAAATTTGCAAATTTCTACATAATATAATGAGCCATCAAATCCACATTAGAACCACCATGATCCAACTTAACAATAGATATACCTTTTTCTGAATTTCCTGGTTGAGGTTCTGCTACTTGTTCTTGTTGCTCCTCCAGTTGGTGCTGATTCTTGCATTTTTCCATTATAGCTTGCCTTCGTCTTCTACTCTCCTCCTTGATTCTCTCAACATCCTCCTCTTCTGGCTCATTAATTTCAAATGCAACACTTTCATTGAGATCTTGCTCTTCATCTTCTTCACTGCAACCAAAAGGAAGAGAAGGCATCGGAGGTTCACATTGGAAAACCCACATAAGAAAATTTACAAAGCTATTCTTCATTAAAGTACCTTGTTTGTTTATCTGAACCATCCTCAAGTACTTTCACCAAATAATTGTCTCTAGTTACATCTTGACGAGACACTGGATCATATCTCAAGTTCTTTGACTGCTTGGACCTATCTTTGTTCCCATAACCATGTTTAAGAGTTTCATACATTCCTTCATTAGTTTCAGCAGCCCTGTTTCTACCACTACTTCTATCATCCAAACTGCTTTTCTTCAGTTTCCTTTCCTCCTCCCTATTCCTTTCCTTATCCTTCATTTCCCTCCTACTATACATCCCCCTCTCACTTCCTCTAGACCTATCCCTGCTCCTATCTCTTTCCCTTTCCTTTCTACCCCCACCGATCATTCTATCTCTTTCCTTGTCACCTCTAGTACCACCTACCCTATCCCTGCTTGTCTCTCTTTCCAAATCTCTTCTTCTACTCTGATCAATCACCTTGTTCATACTAGAATCCCACCCCTCCCTCTTCCTATCTCGCTCTCGCTCCCACTCCCTATCCATGCTCCTTTCACGTTCATTCTTCTTTCTCTTATCCCTATCTACTTCATCTTTCCTCCTTTTTTGTTCTTCCTTTGTCCGAGCAATATCAACCTCCCTTTCCCTACTATGGAGCCTTGACTCTTCCCTTGTTCCATCCCTCAGAGCATTTTTTCTTTGTTGCTGCCAGTCTTCACTATATAGATCCATCCTTTGATCGACAAACTCATAATCATTCTTGTGTTTTGGATCGTGGTATGAAGCATTGGCTTCATGCCGGTGTGTACTTTTTGAACGAACATCTCCATCCTCTGCTAAAATACCTCGAGACTGAGATCTTTCCTTCACAGAATCTCTCTCATGCGACCCACCTTCAATAATAACACCATGCTTGTACCTATCATGAGAATAAGACAATTGTGACATCTTGTACCTGTCATCCATCCTCTTGGATGTTTTGCTGCGACTCAAGACACCATCTTCAGACTCCAGCAAGTCATAATTGTTACTTCTCTTGGGATTCTCATTATCTTTGGTAAGAGGTATAGGTTTCTCATGCTTCCTATTAACATTATGAGATTCAGCACCAAAAATCCCATTTACAGTTCCATCTGGATCAAAGCCAGAATGCAGATCACCCGATTCACTTAAGGATCCAACAGCAACTGGGGAACTTCCCTCTACAGGCACCACATGATTTTCTCCAGCATCCCCCTAGAAAGGGAAAACAATCTAATATATTATTTAAAAAGAATAGGCCAAAGAAAAAATTTTAGTTGCCAGGCAAGTGCTGTAACATGGACACTATTGTATGCTGCTCCTGCATTTCAAGGTGACCTTCAACAAGGATGGCATCAGTCATGCTTGCAAAGGGGAGGGGGAGGGGGCTGCTGTCCTTTCAAAATTAATGTAATATTTCATGAAATTTGTTATTCACTCCAAAATCTTGAGAGACCACCCTTAATTTGGATCCATTCAATCAGCCTAATCCCAATTTCCAGGCTCAGAGTGGAAGAAACAGTAATAGATGTTGCCATTGTACATTTGGTATTCCCCCACTATCTTTGAATGTAATGGGAGCCTGAAGTTATTTTCTCTACTTATTAAAGCTACACGATTTCTTAAGAATGGATACCAAAAATCATATATTTCTTCAGACAATTCCCTCTTCTAAGCATTCTCTGAAAAGCGATACAGCAGGCAAGGAAACTAAGCATAAAGCTTGACCAATCAATCAGAGTGCAAAAAATGCCCAACACACCCGATTCTCAGATTTGAACTCAGAAGCCACCTCCTCCTCAAGAATCTCCCCTTCCTCCAGGTCATCCCCCGGCGTCAAGATTGGAGCGGCAGCTGGAGGAGTAGAATCGACCTCGTGGCCTCGACGCTTAGTGTGCTCCCCGTGCTTTCTGCTACGGTGGCTGCGACGGTGGTGGCGGTGCTTGTGGCGCTTCGATGCCCGCTCAGCCTCCTCGTCGGCGGATGGCGAGGATCGCCGGTGCTTACGGCGAGATTCCCCCAGAGAGTGGCTCCCCATTCAGAGATTCGCAATGAATTTCGGTACTCCGGGGGATCGGGTTAGGGTTTCGGCTCTTCTGAGTGGTGATTTTCGCGGTGAAGGGAGAGCGGACGAATTGGACCGATTGGTTGCTTGCGCGGCTTAACAAACAGCGAAAGCCCAGCGTTTGAGCCGAATTTGCACTGTCCTGTTCACGGCTTTATACCGTCTTTCGTGCTGTCTCACAAATTTATGGTTAAATCCTGTTTAAACTGAAAACCCATAATACTCTTTCATCTTATCGTTCAATGCCCATATCCGCAATATCCAACTAATCCCCAATGGAATGAAGATTTATGTTCAGTAAGCAAGAATGGATAGAATATAGAAAGAATATCTTTCATGTATTTAAATTTAAGTTGTATAGTTTATGAAATTGAAGTTAATGGGAAAAAAATTCAAGAATATTCATATTATATATTTAAACTGATACTTGATTTTGATATGATGAAGTATTGAGTCCTTTAAGCATACCAGACTTAGTTACACTGTCATTTTAGTCTAAGGATGATGCCGAGAGTTCTGTAGTCTCTCTGCTAGCTTGTCACGTTCGTGTCTTGTCGAACTTCTCAGGCTTACCCATGAGGATAAGTAGTTCATTCACACCAGATCAGATACTTCATCAATCATTTAGGGGAGAAACAAGGAGAGGGACAACTCCTGCGCTGCCTGTACGATTGCAAGGCCATCCCTGCTGCCATTATTGCAGGAACCAAGGAGAGGATTTCGACCATTAATTTGAACTTGAACGAGTGATGAAGCAGAGTTAAGAAGATACTTGTGTTCTCAATGGACAGAGAATCGAAGCCGTGGTCACTCAATCTTCCGGAGATCTACCAACCTTTGTACGCTAGTTCTTCCCCGTAAAGTCGAAACAGTTAATCGCTTTGTTTTCCTCCCCTGGAGGGATTAAATGAGCCAGTTGTGTGAATGGCACCATCTCTGTCAACTCAGAAAGCAAAGTTATCTAAACACGGGCCACCTCCTTCACTTTACTCAGAAAGCTCGTTGTCTGTTCTCTCCCCTGTTTCAGTGCAGAGACACCCTTGTCCTGTTGTATACATCTTCAGCGAGGATTTCATTGTTCTCCAACGTCAGAAAACCTGCCCTTGTTTTCTTCAAGACGCATTGCTGTGTTGATTGAATGAGATCTGTGGCAGAACATGGAGCTGATCTTGTCAGAGAATGCAGTCTGCGGTAACTCGCCGGGTCATCAACGGGCAATGTCCACGCTCGCCTCCGTCGAGTCTTTGTCCATTCCTCTTGTTCGTACTCTCTCCCCCTTTATCGTTACCCCAGTCGAATCCGTCATTGTTTTCTTGTAACCCGATCGATCTAAACACATGCTCTCACGTTTTCCGGCTAAGAGCAGATGCAAGAGGTTGTTCTCTCGGCGGATATCGGGTGTGTCGAATGTCAGAGGAGAATTGCCGAGGTGATGTCCCGTATGAGAGGTAGGTTTCTTTTGGTATGATTAGATCTGCCGTTTTCTTTCTGTGGATGGTTGAATTTATAATGAAGTTTCAAAGCAAGAAAGTTGGAGCATTATATTATTGAAAACGCGGAGCAAGTCCCATGCTGATTCCAGCCTGGGAAGATCGATCGTCAGATTCCAGACCCCAGAATCAGGAAACCTGACTCTGAAGAACTGACTGACTCTTGATCATTGTTCTCCACTGACTCGCAGGATTGGAGTCGGTGACTGTGAGCTTCAGCCAGAAGAAGGTTGCACTGTCCTGTAGATATTCACATCCTGCTGAAGCCAAGGCCCCAGAGAAACAGGTTCCGGCAGCTTACAGGAAGTCACCAAACAAGGCTGCCCTCGTCAAGAAAATTTTCCGAGGTATTTAAGGTTGAAAATGGAAATGCAGGTCGTCCTGTGATAATCGGTCAGATTAATCAGAACGATTGAAGTATCTCAAGTATTATCATTATTTATCTCATACATAGTTTTTTCTCCATGTGTTTTCAATAGATTCATACTTGTAATATAGATTGCTCGTATTATACCCGAACCTTTGATTCCCAAAGTTGGGACCGACTTATATTTAGTCATTATTTCGTATCTGCCCATATCCTAAGCTTTTCCACCGCTTCTCGAGGGACAAGTACAAAGAGGAGACAGTTCAAGACCCATGCCTGAAAAAGGATAGCTTCCCATGAGGGCAACGGACTACGCTGTCTCAAAACGGTGACATTTTGATGGGTGCATCCATCCAATTGCTACGAGAGGAGAAGTTTTCTCTAACCGGCACGTGCCGATGTTTCGGTCCAGTCCCAAACAGCATCATCTTGATACATAATGGGCTGTGATTCTACAAAGACCAAACATCCAAATGACAAAGCCTCCATATTCCTAACTGGCTAGGGATGTATGTAATCGAGTCTGAGTCTGGCTGTAAATCGAGGTTCAAAATCCTACTTATCCCAGAAAAGAATTCTTGATCAATTAGACTCTTAGATATCACGTGGTGTGGACCGCACATCGAAACCAATGCATTTCTATTTCTTTTCTGTACGTGAAGACAAAATCAACGCACAGGCCCGGCCATTCACCTCATACCTACCGAAAATCGGCCCAATCGAGTAATGGGCCGGACTACCGGTTTTCAAGTTGCCTTCAGATGAACTCATTCAACGTTTTATAAACCGCACGTCAGCTTCTCCTCCGGGCCTTCTATCTTTTATTGGGCCAAACATTCTTCCCACGTTTTTGAATGATTAATTTCTATAACCCTAAATTAATGCCAGAAATTTGAGTCAGTGAATGTGACAAGATTGTAATTAAGAGATTTTTATATCTTAACGAATGAATCCCAATTATATGTGAATTAGTCAAAATAAATCAGGAAAACGAAAAAAAAACATATATATATATATATCCTCCCACTACAGTAGAGAATGCACACACTCAGACAGGCGATGAGCTGGGGTCTCCGTGATATAGCAGTTGTGGGTCCCACGTACGACGAGGGGTAGAATCGTCAGATCTGGAGGAGAAGGTCACGGCTCACTTTGCATTGCCTGCCGAGCATTTTCCAAGCAGTTTCCGACCACGCCGATCATTCAGTGGGCCCAACAACTGCTGGACACTTGTCGACTGCGGAGGTACACGTGTCGGGGCCAAGTGGGGCGTCTGGGCGGGAAAATGCGGGACGTTTTGGCGCCAAAAGGGGCCGCGTGGGCTCCACGGTGGGCGGCTTCGGCGGGAAAACGAAGCAATCTTTCCGCCTGGCGGTCCACCGTCCGTCTCCGAGAGCTGCGTTGTCCAACTTCTCTTCCCTCATGAGTGAGATGTCCACCATATCGAGTGACAACAGAGATTTAGCGCTGATACGAAATTAATAAATTTTAAATTTAATTTTTGTGTACTAATGAATAAACTAATCCATCTCCTTTATTCATATACGACAGGTAATATGATCCATTGGTTCCAATTAAGTGACAGCACGTGGCATCTCTATTAAATCTTGAGGATTTCAGTTTTCCCTATATTTTTCTGCCACCGGATCCCCCATAATAAATTCATTAGATGTGTGAAATTCAGAACCTAGCAATTGTGACGTATCACGTGACGATTTTAATATTGGGAGACAGGATATGTGACAGCAGACAGGAGGATTGCACAGAAGTAAGAACCGACGCTACAGTGTGGTACGAACGTGTGGAGCGGACCGGTCACAATTGTCAGAGAGCCAGGAGCACGAGTTAGTGAGTGAGAGACAGGCGCTGGTGACCTATCTACCGTCCGATCTTCGATCCTGTCGATCCTTTTGCCCGGCGGCAGTGCACCATCTCTTCATCTTCAACTCCAAGAAGTTTGATGATTTCTTAAGTTTTTTTAAAAAATAACTTATTAATAAATTAATGCGCCGTACATGACATGTCGTATATGTCAATAATAAATCAAAAGTTAGCACTTAGCATCTTGACTCGATCTGGAAAGAACAAATTCAAATAACTTTGCCTTGATTTTAAAGATTTTTAAATCTTTGATTTTTATGCCAAAATTCAAAGTTCAAAGGTTTTTATTTAATCTATACAATTTTAAATTTGGAGGATACCTAGC
>CXYZ01003098.1:2480294-2522071 GCA_900006705.1 Sonneratia caseolaris
TATTTTCAGACTTCTAAATTAAAATTTTATACAATATAATTAGATGATTAATTTAATTTTTATGCTAATATGAATCAAAGATTATTAAAATAATTATTTATATATCATTAATAAGAATTTAAAACTTTATCATAATTTTTTTTAATTTAAAATATTACTTTCGTGATTCTTGCTAGCACATGCGGTTATCTCGGTAGCTCGAAAACCACGGACAATGATGGTTTTCTCAAGCCTTAGGCCATTTTTGCCACCTTTAATTTAGATGTGGGTGAAATTTATTATAAAGGAAAAAAAATTTATGCCCATTAAAATAATATTGTGAGAAATTTTCATTGAAAGTCTTATATTTAGCAACTACCACGATAGTTATTGTAGAAATTAACACTCATTGGTCCATTTACTGTAATTTTGTCCACACCTCCTTAAGTCATATCATGACGTTGAATCGACTGAAAATTTTCTTTACTATGCGGACATGAACGCCGTGGTCACTCCACCATCAAAGCCTACACAGGATTTTTTTTAAATCAATTAAAATAAAAAAGGTACAAATAATATGGAGAAGGATAAATACGGTTAATCATTAATTATATTGATAGAATCCATTTGATCGAATAATTGACTAATAGTTCTGTCGCAGCCAATTTATACAAATAAACCACGAATAAGAATCTCAATCTCTCCATTGGAAACTTTTTTTTATATATTAATTGTATATAATACTGTATTAATTAATTAATTCATTGAACAATATATTAAATAACATGAGGCTATAATTAATCCCCAAATATAGACCATGAGAGTTTTAAACATATTTTTTTAAAATTAGATCGGATAAAAAACTAGTCAACATATGAATTTATGGGTCAGTACAGCATTCAATGAATCGAATCACATATTTAATAAATAATATTAATACTTTAATATTACTAATAAATTGATATAATATTATAATTTAATATTGATTTATAACAAAAAAATTCTAAATATATCTGTTGTATTAACTCGAAATTTAGTATAAAATATGAATATAAGTGTAGTAAAATAAAATAAATATATTATAATATATTTTTATTTTTTTAACTAAATCAAACGGGCAATTGGGCTTGTCGTCTTATTAAGAGTTAACTGGTTCAATCGGAGTTGATCGTATTTATAAAGTAATTGTATTAATTCTAGAAACTAGATGAGGTAAATAACCGGTTCCTAATCGGCCCGGTTAAATTTTAAAAATTATACTGTATATTATTAATTTATCAATAAAGTATACTCAATTGAAAATTGACTTATAATGACATGAATCGAAATTAACCGCATCAATATTTCAACGTGATCTTGTTCAAGTTGCTTTTTCCTTTTCTTTACTCGGGCATCGGCGCTTTAGTTCGCCTTCATTTTTTTTTATTCAAAATAATATTACCAGTTTTCTACCGTACGTCGGTGGAAAAACGAAACCGAAAAGAGAAATAATGAATTCTACAGGCTGTTGGTGGACATAGGCCCAGGTCCAAGGAAATTTTGAATCACGTGCAATCTCTCTTGTTTGGTTAAAATTGTATTAAATCTCTCAGCATTAATTTTAATTTGATTTAAATCTTATAAATAAAAATTATTTATATTAAAAAAAATTATTTCCTACTTGACCAATTTAAATTAGTCGGACTCGACATGTTTTCCTGTACCGCATAGTTTATGCATAATTTTTTTTTCCAAGCACGGAGAAAACTTCTCCTTGATTTGACAATGGCCAAATACTTGGACAGTGGTACCAATCTTTGAAACACATGTTGTAAGTAAAGTGGCTGTACCTTATTGGAATGCTAAATAAACAAATCTCAATTGGGCTCATGCGCTTTCTATGCAACCAAAAAATAGAATTTGATTTTTTTGAAAGTGAATTTAATAAAGTGTCAAGTCTCAACTTCGATAATAAATTCCTACCCCAACATGTAGAAAAAGCTCAGGAAAAACCAGCCCCCCTCTTGGATTCAAAAATATAAAATCCTATTTTCAAAAAAAATATTTTTTAAAAAATTAAATTATAGTGGACCAAAATATGAATTAATTGGGTCTATTGGATTCACGGAAGCAAATGAAATGCAGGAAAGTCAACCTGTTCGAGCAAAATAAGCACGAAGCTCAAAATGGGTTGCCTTACATCTCTTTGGAATGAGAATCACGCAATTTCCCATATTGAGCAAAATATGCATATCCCATTTATTGGTCTAGTCCGACTTTAAATTATACATGGAACAAACATGGACAGGAATTCCATCACAATAAAATACCTTCCTTATATTTGGATACTAAATCCCATCCTTTTTTGGCAATTTATTATTTATTATAACCCCGAAAAATAAGAAGAAAAATCTCCTTCTCCATTTCCGCAAGCCTCGCCTCCGAATACCAATGGCAATTCAGTAATTACCGAAAGACTGCGTCCCCGATTTCGCATCTCGCCGGTGCGCTTCTCAAGGTGAAGCTAAAGCGGCGGGGGTCTGCTAAAGCCCATTCCGGCTCTCACGCCCCTGTCCGCGCGTGCAGTACACGCCACCGGCCTCGGTGCCCTTTGTGCGCGTATCCGTTCCCGGGAGCAACCGCGGCCATAAAAATCCAATCTCGGCCGTTAATCTCGATGGTGGTTGGACGGAAATCTCAGTAGTAACAAATTATGGAAGATATATGCATTAAAGTTTTCGTACGTGCACCGCACGAAGTACGACTAAGCGTAGATCCCATGAAAGATTTATATTTCTCCACGTCAAATTTAAGCTCGTTCACCCCGATGACCTATCCATCTATCGACGACTGCTTACACATCGACAAACTGGGGGTGGTGACCGTGTTTATGAAAGCACATCCGGAGGTCGGGAGGAGATCGGCGGAGGACAGAAGAATTATACTTTGTAAGGTTATCGCTGTCATACTCGAAGCATTCCGAGAGTTGCACTGTGGTGTTACGGTTATGGTATTAATCGATGTGATGAGAACTTGTGTTGGGAGTTGGGGGATTGGTCTAAGGTTGTCACCTTTTATGCATGATACGGGAGAGAGGATGAGTCATGCGCCGGGTATGGAGTCTGTAGACGCATCCCGTGTGAGTGAGGGTCGCACTGCCCATATATGGTCAGTGCCAGCTAGGTGTGGCTCTTCCTTGCCATAAATTACAGAAGGAAAAGAAAAAGAAACGTTTTTTATTTGCCGTTTTTACTGTTTCCTTCAGTGAATGCTGAGTATTGTTTAAGCTTTAATTCCTCCTATTTAATGGCGGTTTGACCGCTTGGGTAAAGCTGAAAAGCCTCGGAGGAGAGAGACAGAGACAGAGAGTGGAGGAGGAGGAGGGGGGAGGAGAGAGAAACTGAAACCGCCGCAGTGAGACCCGAGGGGATTTTTAATAGCGGCGAGAGGTATAGGCCACACCGAGGGTAGGAAAAGGGAAAGGGGAAAGAGAGAGACAACGACGACGGGAGGTAAAGATTTGGGCTTTTTCTTGATTTTTCCGACTGAGGTTTCTCTGTCCTGTGATGCTTTTCACAAACGTTGTTGGGGGTGTTTTTTTATTTGAAAGATGTACTTGGGGTCCGATATTTTGCCTCCTGTGTAGAGATTTGCGAGTTACTCAGCGGAATTGTCTAGTGAGTTCCAGTGAGTTTGTGGAAGAGAGCGATACTCTTTCTTTCCATCGCTGCGGAGCCGATAAAGCCCTTATTAAACCTTTGTTTGTCATCTTCTACGGTGACCCAATCGTGGCCATAGATTCCTGATCCCTTTCTCCTGCTTCTGCTACGTCTGTTGCAGTCTCGGCCGATCTCTTGCGTTTTTTTTTGCTCTCCACCCTCTCTCTGGCTCACCGTTTCACCCTGTTGTTTATTAGTAGGGGACTCTCTTTTGGAAGAGGGGAGGGAAAAGTCGAGGAAACAGCTGCGATATATGTTGGCTGGCTTCGTATCGGCAGTTACTGTGGCGACTCTGTTGCAGCTCTGTGCCTGTTGCTTCATGCTCCTCTGCTTCTCACGGCGGAGCTTTGATCTGGTGTCGCCGTCCGCTTCGATGCGTTTGAGGCTCAAAAGGTTTGTGGGTTCTGCTCCATTTTTGCTGGAATCATGGGTTCTTATCTATTATTTCTATCAAAATCTGAGATATGTTTTTCGATTGACTCGCAGGACTTGTTCTGGTGTGAAGTGTTTCGGTGGTTTTCACATAAAACGATTCTTCTCTCTCTTATTGTTCCTCAGAGGGGGTCTCACCTGACGCTTTTGCTCCGATCTGTTTTCTATTCTGTATTCCCTCCTTCTCTTTTACTGGTAGTACCCTTTTTGAGAGTGTATTGAGGGGGTTTGTACCTTTTGAGAGGTTTTTAGCGACGGCTATGGCGGCTAATCCTGAGTCTGCGAGGGTATTCTTGAACCCTGATTACCTTGGCAAGACACCCAGGAAGAAGTCTAGAGTTGCCGAAGATCCGAAAAAGGTGAGGAGGATACGAGTGTTCTGCCGGGATCCTGATGCCACCGATTCGGGCTCAAGCGACGAGGAGTCAGAGAGGACCTATCGGAAACGGGAGAAGCTCTTCGTTCGGGTCATCGAGATTCCTATCTCCACTCGCACTGAGCACCCCAAGAGCCTTGAGACTGAGAGCTCCTCTCAGGATAGCAACAACGGTATCAAGAACCCGGAGGTGGTCCGGCTGTTGAAGAGGAGGCCATCGAATTCGCCATTCAAGGGCGTGAGGCAGAGGAAATGGGGCAAGTGGGCAGCGGAGATTCGGGATCCATTCCACCGAGGAAGTCGAATTTGGCTAGGAACTTATAATACACCAGAGGAAGCTGCGAAGGCCTACGAGGCCAAGCGGCTCGAGTTTGAGGTGCAGGCTGCTTCTGCAGCTACCTGTGAGAAGAACCAGACCAACCCCCACCCAGAATCTTCCTCCACGTTGGCCTCGAAGTGCCCTGCTGCTGTCACGAAGAGCCAGAACAACGCCCAGCCAGAGTCTTCTTCTGCATCAGCCTCGAAGCCTGCTGCCTCGGATGATGCTGGAAGTATAGTCTCCAACACCTCTCCTGCCTCTATCCTCGACTTGGACAGCTCTGCATCGAATGAGAATCCCAATGGAGTTGATGATTCTGTCAAAGGATCTATCACCACCACAGACCGTAATGATCCTGCAAAGCAGATCCCGATCCTCCAAGAGGATCCCTTTGGTCTGCCTGACATAGGCCCCGACTTTGACATTGGAAAGGAGTTTGATGCTTTGTTTGCAGGCGATTTCGGCAACCTGATGAACGACTTCTGCGGCATCGAGGACTTGCAGTTAGGTGGCATGGAAGATGAAGTGGCGGGAGAGCTCCCAGACTTTGATTTCGAGCTCGAGAACGACGACTTCGGGAGATGGATTGAAGAGTCACCCCTCAATATTGCTTGCTCATAAGTTTTGCAGTTTAGGAAGTAAATTATGGTGCAGGATATGAGTACTACCATCACCAGTTGTTTCATCTTAGTAAGATTATGGTTTAAGCACATGTTACTAGGTAGAGGGAGATTGGTTGTTGTCGAAGCTGGATTCCCTGGCGATCGGGTGGAGTCACCCACATGAGTTCAATTGTATTTTATTGTCAAGTGCGAGATAGACTGAGAAAGAGAGAGAGAGAGAGAGAGAGAGAGGACGCAAGTGATGAGAAACGGTAGAGAGAGAGCCCTTTTGGGTTTTGTGGTGATGCTGTAAGAGCCGTCCAAAGGGGATCGAAGCTGCGGGAGCCGAGAGTTTGAGTGATATTGAACCCACTCAAGATGTGTTAAGAGTGTTTTGGGACAATCTTTCTCACATCGGTGTTATGAGATTCCATATGACGGCATTTTACTTATATGTTAATCGAGTTATCTTGTGTTACGGTGCTATGAGCGAGGTGTTGGATCGGCAAAGCGAAATGGCGTGCTTTGTTTCACTGTCGTCTGAGGTATTGTGATCCTTGTTGGGTGGGATCTGAAAAGAACGTCTTCCTAATCTAAACTAAATTCTTGATCCCGAGGGCGAATGGAGCAGTAGGCATCGAATTGAATTCCAACCTAACAAATAAGAACTGTTGGTGAATTTATGAACACAGCTTATACTACACGATGTCGAGAAAGAAACTTAATGAGTCGGGTAAGTCCCTGGCCGAGGAGTTCTCAACCAAATCTTGATTTTTTTTGTTATTCGGGCTACCGGGTCTTGGATTGCCAGAGCAGATGTGTCTACTAGCATCAGGGGAGCTTTGATTTTGTCAATTGAATTTAGCATGATCAGATCTGCGGTGGATTTTCGGACTCAAGTCGGAATTAATCTGGGCTGTACGGGCGAGTTATTAAAAAATGACAGGCAGAAGGCGATTTTTATTGTTGCTGCCTTGTGCCTCGACATCAGGAAGTTCTATGGTCTGGTTGAAGCATCCAGCCGATATTGAAACAAGAGAAAGTTCAATTTAGTGTAATTTTTTAAATAAAAATAAACTCGATTTCTTTACTATAACTTAATAATAAGTCTGATAAAATTATTAAATTCATTTATTCTATATGCACAATTAATTATCAACAGTAAATTAAATTAATTAATCAATTTTAAAAGAAATGCGTGAAGAGCATTGTTTTAATTTTTCGTTCAGGATATGGGAACCGAGCCCCATTCTTTTTTTTTTTTTGGTTATTTGTTATTATTATTATTATTATTTGCTTTTGATGACCTTTGGGATGCGATGCGAAGCACCATCTGGGTGGAAGAAAGATAACATCTTTTCTGGTAGTTGGAGTGTCTAGTCGTAGACTAGTAGTTAGTAGGCAGCACATAGCATAGCACTCTCTTTTTTTTCGTGCTGAGCTGTTCCCCAGTTTCTCGCCCCCCTTCCAGCTGAAATTTACGTATGCAAAATCACGATGCTAGGTTTTTTTAATTAATATATGTCGCTTTAGAGAAATAAATAAACTTCTTGTTGTAGAAAAAATAATATTATATGATGCACGCTGCCAAATTAGACCTTGAGAGGTCTATAATTTAGGGGAAAAGGGTAATGATTTAATTCATGGATTATAAAGGAAATTTGTGGATACAGACAATAATAGGAGAAAGGGTATAAAATGATCACGGGAGCACCATAACGTGCGCTTTTACTATTCAGAAGAAGATCAGTGGATCATATTGATTTACATATGAGCCAAACCGGTTTTTTTCTTTCTTTTTTTTTTGTGATTCTCGAAGCGCACATGTCCAATTCTGTGATATCGATACCTTAAATTTGATTGAAGGGAAGTGGGCGTCAAGTGATTTTAACCGACGTGTGGCAATCTTCGTATGTATGCGTGGGAGTGTGGTAGGTGTGATTGATGGGTGGGGCTATCTCCACAACTCTCCATCTACTTAATTTGAACGAAAGCTTGAGAAGGAAGGGATAGGGGGTGAGCGTGGAGCCTGATATGTGTCCGGTGACTCGTCATCATCATCATCATCATCATCATCATCACGATCAACATCTCTGCCTTCCTTCTATCTTTCCCTCTCTAATGTAGCACGTGCCCTTCCCTCTTCCTTCCCGTGTTGGATGGACGCGTCTGCCGTCGTGATGATGTTCTCCTCTCTGTTACAATCAAGTCTATCCATGCTTAACGATTGATATATATGATCCAACATCGATTAAATAAAGAAAACGTTGTGAGCTTATAAGAATATTGGCTACCGCCACCTATCAGCTTGAATTTTTAAGTGGAAATGGACCCGATCCCTTGTGGGCTCACAACGAATTTAACATGGTATCAGAGCCAATGGGGTCGCACCTTGTCCGACCCGAGTCGAGAACCCTAACTCGTGGTCAGTTGATATAAGCTCGAGTACGGAAGAAAATTATCCGACTCGTGGCCAGTCATCTGAGATCGGAAGGAGAGTACCCGGCTCGTAGACAATTGTTGAGGGCGGGTGTTTAATGACACGTGGTAAAGTGAACCACATTGCCACGTGAGGGCGGACGTTGAGATATACAATCTCCCATCGGTTAAATGAAGAAAACGTGGTGAACTTATAAGAATATTTGGCTACCGTCACCTATTAGCTTGACCTTTTAAGTGTAAACGGACCCGATCCCTTATGGGCTCACAACGAATTTACCATTACCCATAAAACCCTAATCCCATTCAGCCCCACCTTTGGTTCGCCGGTCATTATCAAACATCGCTCGACGAAGGTTCGTTTTCAGCGCCCGCCAGAACAGTGCCGAGTTCCACTTGCTGTTTGATGGAATCAGAGAACACCGCCATCGGCGTTCTTCGGAGCACTGGATTCGTACGTCTGGCTTCGAGGTTATCACCATGGGAATGATACAGAAATCGCGGCAGGAGGGATGGATCAAGAGATTAAAGTTGAATGGATTAGATATGTGACTAACGAAAATGGATACGCCAATAAAATGTGCAATGTTCTACCTCTTTATTTATTTATTTATTTCCAGGTTGCGGTGGTCATAATTTCACGTAGGTGGATAAAGTATTTGATATAATAATTATATTATATTAATTTATTTGTATTTGTATTTTATATTTAATAGTTAATTTTTTATTAAATGATCACATTACATTGATATATCACATCAAATTATAAGATATCCTCAAGTACCACTCATGTCCTATTCTAGTGGATGTGTTGGAGTTTATTTGTGTGGGGGCATAATCAGATGCGATCATAGATCATAGAAAAAGATATTATTTAATCCTCACATCGCAAACTAAATAAGGTATGACAGAATATTACTGATTTACAATAAATTAGCTATATTCACTAAATAATTTAATCCTCACATTCCTTGAATTTCGACACCATACGGAAGGCTGGGGAGATTATGTGGAACCGTTTTTCGTCCGTAAAGCTAAGAGGTCCACTCGATCCGGACCAAAAAAAAAAAAATCCTAGTTTAGCTTTTCATATAATTATACATATAATTTCAATTTTCAGTCCATATAAGCAAATTACCCATTAAAGTTGTAACTTTTTTAAGTTAAAAAAGGAAAAAAGAATCACGAGTTAAATCAAAATATATTTAAGATTTTTTTTATTTTATATTGAGAATGTAATAAGTGGCAGTGAAATCAAGTACTGGGTTTCTGGCGAAAGCATAAGAAATGATCCCACGTGCCCTAGCTCAGACTATTTGATATTTTAATTCCATATATATTATCATAATAATTATACTGGATTCACGTTCAATAGGACGATGACAATAATAATCATCATCATTAATAATGTAATAATCCATAAGTAAATAAACATTAAAAAAAATTGTCCCGGCTATTGACACGTGAACTGCAACATTGTAGTTGGTCATGATCTAATCATCTAGGTCCAGCCAAAAAAAAGAAGGGGGAAAATTGTGAATTAATTTTAATGCTGTCCTCCAAACCAAATTCTAGTCGGAGGGATGCACGAGCGGTTCGCCTACGACACGTGACATGTATTAAAAATTTGATTATACGATCTAGTAGAGAATTCATACTAACTAATTAACATTAAACTAATCTTTCATAAGTCTAAACAGCGTGCAATCATACCGAATCATTACTCCCTAAGAGTCATTCGATCCCGACTAATTCGATTAGAGCTAGATTGGTCTACTAAGGAGGCAAAACTCTTACAAGGTAAATTTTTTCAATACATTAGATTTTGACTTGATGTCTTCGTTAAGGGGAATAGATGTTGAACTATCTCAAACTGGCGTATATAGGTAAAGAATCACTAATTTTCTCTATCTCCTGTTGCGCCGTATCGCATTTCTCAAAACCTGAAGTAAACAGAAATAGCAAGAAGCCGGAGGAGTTCCATTTTATTAACTCTTTCACTCCGAAGAGGAGAGGTTTTTGTACCTTAACTGGACCCGGCCCACAAAGAAGCCCAGGCCCAGATGGGTCGCCTCTTGCATGGCCCCCTTTTGGGTGAGCAGGCTTGAACTGGGGGGATTCGATTCCCCACGAATTAGGCATTTTCCTTTTTCATAACTGTTATTGTAATTATTCATTTAAATTATAGTAAGCATCTGAAAAGGCTCCGACTGTTAGTTTCGGAAAATATTCTAGTAAAATTGGATTAGCTTAGGAGCAGCGACAACTTCGCAGCCCATTCACTAGTTCTAATCATTCGACAATCGCCACCTTCTTGGAGGGCTTTTTCAAAGAAATGGAAACTTGATTTTAGTTCTTCCACAGCTTACGGCCCAACCTGGGGGAGTTTTTTTTTTTTTTTTCCCTGAATGTATGATGAAAACAAAGAGTGATAACTCTTGAGTTTGATCCCATTCCACATCAGTAAGATCCCCTCTCCCTAATCTCAATTGATAATCCAATTCTGCAACTCCCAGCTCCGGAGTCCACGAATTCTCCCAATTTGTCTATGGCTAAGGAAGCAGGCCTGAACAAGCCCCCAACCTTGCCATGAGTATCCTATCTTGGAACTGTCGAGGCATATGGGGGACCTTGACAATTCGATACTTGAAAACCCTTCTGAATAAACACAATTTCTAGCAAAGGCAAAAACAGATAGGACCCAAGGAATTAAAAGACTCAATGGTTTGCAATGATATTGCTCAGTGGACCCAATTAACAAAGGTGGAGGGTTGCTTCTACTCTCCAAGGGTGAGCTCTAGGCAGGGATAGGAGGAGAGGAGGGTAGGAGACGAGTTTTAAGTTTTCACAGATGCAGCTTAGACACCTAATGGTTCTGCAATCGGTGGAGTGACTACTCGAGAAGGGAGCATTATTTGACAATGGCATCAGAGATATCTCTCCCTTTCTCTGGTATAGTCTGAAGTCATTGCCTTACTCGTTGCTGCTTAACTTATATTGGAGCAAACTTGGTCCTGTCATGATGACCTTATATTTTATTTTTTGAAATCTGTCGGTAATTTTGATATTTGGAGCCGCTCCTGGATTCCTAGGCACAACAATTCAGCCGCTCAAAGACTCTGTCAACGAGGAATGCTAGGTTGAAACTACATACCATATTCTTTTGAGGATTGTATTTCTTTTATTGAATGAATTCTCCTTTACTGATAAAAAAAAATTATTCGACAATCCTTTGTTCACGATCAAATTAATTATTCTTTGGCGAAACATCTAGTTACATATTCTATAAATAAATTATAGTAACCATTTAACTGTAAATTATTAGGGATCTCATAAGCAATCATTGATTACATCCCAAGCCGGTTCTCGCGAATGCCGCGGGCGGGTTGAGCGGTGGCATGTCATATATGCATCGTCAAGAAAGCTCCTCATGTGACTTGGCCCAACTGGTCGGGCCGGGCCCTCCACAGTTTCCTGATCAAATGGTTCGATCTCCAATAAAAACCTTGAGGAGGTAATTATTGCAAGAGGCATATATATTTTGATCACACCTCGACTTTGTACTACTTAATTTACGTTCTTTTATTCGGGTTTTGTGCCATTTGTCCCGGGGTCAGTTCTGGACCCGATCAGTTTGAGCTCTGGGATTCAACACTACCTGCATGAAATTGTCAAGGAAAATCCGCAGCTACATAATGAAAATGGAAGTTCCACAGCATATTGGCTATCTGTTTGCAATTTACCCATTATAAAAAAAGAGATCCACGGATTTAAAATGAATAAGAGAAATATATAAATAAGATTATAAAAATTTAATGAGACTAGAATCTTGCAAAAAAATATATAAAAAAATTGATTTGTCAATTTGACGTTGGCATTTAAATGCACGATTAGATCATCATCATACATCGTGGTGGTTGGGAAGCTGGACGGTCCAACTTCGCCGCTTATTACTTTTAGACACATGCATACATACATATACATACTCGTATAGTCATATCATCGCATGGATACTCCATATTTGTATCTCGCCATATGCATATCTTGATATAGGATAATTTTATGGTCTAGTCATTCGATTGTTTAAGAGATTAGGAGAAATTCATCGGATGCCATCAAATTTTCTTCATTAATATGTGTTGGTAATTATAAATCATCAACGAAACTGATAAACAGTTCAATAATTGGACAGCAGAAAGTTTGATTTTGATGTTTATCCGCACCAATGAGCAGCTCTGGTCCATCGAATGTCACACGCATGAATAGACGAGTTATGACTGTGAGGCTGAGGACAGCGATGGGATCAAAGTTGATCGGGAAACTTTGAAAACCTTACTTGACCTAATCAGGATTTTGCGATGATATTCTTTTCTCCTCCTGAAAGTGTTCACATGACAAGTGCGCGAGTGATTTCCAAGCCTTTTGGCCCGAGAAAGAAAGTTTAATATACAATCACATCCTCAATATAAAATTATGATCAATTTAATATTCCTTTATTTATATATCTAATTCAATACGCTATGACTAATTTAGATTTAAGTTGGATCGATTCGCTAAAGAGTAAAACTCTTTCCGTTAAAAATTTTATTTATTCTTCACATTGAACCACCTAAATCCACCTAAATGAGTCATAATTTATCTTGTAATTGATGTAAGTATACGATATCGTAATAATCGACTAATTAATCGAATGGTGTATTATTCAGCATAATGTCCGTTATCAATATCTAGATATTAATCTTAATAGTTTTAAACTCTGAATTTGACTTATTGTATGTTGATAATTTATCGGGAGAACTATCTCCTAGGAGATGGCTTCTTGGTTCTTATGATCAGGAAATGTTTTCAAGCTCTCGCATTTTTCATAAATCTTTGTTCTATTAATCGCTGCACCAATTATATCCATATAATTAATGCATGCATGTGCATATCAATAAGCAATTATAAGTATAGTTTGACGTGCTTTTTTTTTTAATTATAACCAGCATAGCTTAACGTGATACTTGCTGAGGTTTTAGCATCAATCCTCAGGATGAGATCGATAAAGTTCATAAATTCCGTCACTCCTCTTATTACATTCATATATCTCTATCTTATCAAACTATGAGCTTTTTTATACTGAAGAAATAAGTACAAAAATGTAGCTCCCTGACTCGAACCTATAGCTTAATATTCTACGCTAATTATATGTGCATTAAAAACGCTTTCATTTTCCTCGTAACTTCAACTTGAGAGACCCTTTTGAGGTTGGTGCATCAATATGTAGTGTATATATTATACTCATACATAAATATCAAAAGTAGGGAAAATACTGCAAATGGGTGAGCATATGGACATTAAATTAAATATATTGCAATTATGATCAGATCCCTATTGGATCCTCCGTTATCGTACTTTTCAACTTGGGCATATTTATTATACACACACAAGCAACCCGGTTCACTGCAAGTTGTGGTTCAAGAAGGAGGATACCGTCGACTCATTGACCCCAAGGACGGGTCAGCTTCGGTGGGTGTGGTATTCATGGTGGTTGTCGACGAGTCAACCTTAGGATATTACAGATGGAACGTACGTTAAATGCTGATGCGGACGCGCTCCCGACGTCTTGTCGTGCCTTGTTAGACTTCACATCCAAGTTGATACTCATCAATGGGGAAGGGAAGGGGAAAAATAAATCCAAGTTGTGATCGAAGTAACCTATACGACCAATCAAGAATCCGTTCGTACATTTGTCACGTAATGATGAAGCATGTGCCCAGAGAGAATACCTAGCAAGACACTTCAGTTCATAAACAAGGACTTTGAAAGGTAGTGTCACCTAGAGCATATATATATATATATATATATATTATTGTGGCATCAATGCATTCACACGTAATTTGGAAAATATATACCTCATTTTCCCACCCTGGAAACTTATGAAGACACTCTCGAGCACAGGATATGATCCCTGGCTAGATGGAACCTCGAATGACTGACTATTCAACGGGACAAGCGCAGACATGCCTAGGCGACTGTTGTCAATGGTTGACTGACTGGAACCTCGATCGACTATTTTCCAAGACACGTAGCACCGCCGCATCTTAAATTTCGAAGAGATTCTTGTAGCTGTTCTCCATCTCTATGAAGGGCATGAACATTAATAGGCTTTGGAGTCGTGTATGCGTTTGACCTTGTAACAAACAAGGACGCATACAAACAAATTAGAAAGGAACGAGATCTTTAGTCCTTCTCCCCGTTTGTAATGTTTATATACATATATATATATAATTACCCAAAAAAATTTATATATTTATCAACTTTTTTACTTAATTATTATATTTTTTTAAAACAATCCATTTGATTCTACATATTTAGTTACTAAATTACAATTTTAATAAGTTATTGATACGGCCATAAGTTGCCAATGTGCCGAAAATATTATTGATATATTATACTATATATAAACAGATACTTACCACATTATACCATTAGGTTATACATAAATAAATTATTAAAATCAACACTAAAATATATTATTAAATTAAATATATCATATTCCAAATAAATTTGATTTATGCGCGGGTCCTCTTCTATATATGTCATTTTCCTACTATTAAAAAAATTAATGTAATTTCCCTTTAACAAACAAACAAGAAAATTTCGCCTACCCTTTCTAAAATCTCATTTTGGGCCACCTTGATTTCAGGAAGAACAAACTCATTTTCAGGTAAAATGTCAACCCGATAAATTAAAATGTTACTGAGAATATTAAAGTTCTATAGTCTAATTATCCAATACCCATTTTGATTAGTATGAAGTTTTATCCCGACGTCTTAGCCCCCACAGCTGTATTATTATTATCATTATTATTTCTCACATGGGCTTCAACCCGCTTTTTCGACTTTGCCGTTAATTAAAAGACCACTCACGCGGCCTCCTTTGTGGATGATTCGATGTCAAGCCGAAAAGCACAACAAACAAATCAACCTTTTTAATTAACTTAATCTACTGCACAGTTCAACGTTGCACATACGATGAACAAACGATAGCAGACAGACGACGTGATGCCGTTCAACAAGCTTGGATTTATTGGCCGACGTGTTGGCAAAAGGACCATTAATGGACAGCCGCGTGGATTGAAAAATCAATGACACCATTAAATTGTAAGATGGAAGCCGAGTCCACGTATCTTCTTCAGGATGGGCACACGGTCCCCTGGGATAATTCGACAAGTGGACAGTGGGCTCCCGATGAGCTTGTATACGAGCAGCACTAAAGACTAGATTCCTCCATCTCGAAATGCTCTGGCAAAGAGGCCGGTTAAATTTCCAATTTTGAACTGAGATTTCCATTTTTATTTGACAGAAAATTCATTTTGACTTTTGGTCTTGGTAGAATACGTGGCGTAAAATCGTAAGTATTAAATTATTTTTACTTCTTATGCATGAATTCATTTCCAGGTTATATTATCAGTGGCAAATAAATAAAAAAAAAGAAAAGGAACGAGTGAACCCTTTTAATGAGTCGATTAGTGTCGACCTGATAGTCCCAATTGAATGTTAATTTTTTGTTAGTAAGTTTCACATCCAATGTCTTATGAAAGAGTAAGATATGTCAAATCTATCTAATGATAACAAACATTTATGTTGGATGTATGTTTTGGTTACACATTTATGCCATGGGACAAGTGCACATGTTTAGCCATTAAAAGTAGTAATTAGTTAACTACAGGCCATAATTATACATGTATATGCATCGTGCAGTAGTGCGTGTAGACATATGGGGGAATCAAAGCAAAATGCAATTGTGGGACGTAAAACCTCAAGTATATTATTCCCAAAATTGTACATGTCGGAGCCAGTCGATGCTACAAATGATATTAGCCCTGGAGATATGACTTCAAAAATTTTATTTTAGGGTAAAGAAATTAAAGAATTCCGCTCTCAATTCAAACATTTTCATGACCGTGCTAGGTTCACGGCCCATAAGTGTCTCAAGAAATTCTGTATGTATCGCCGGTCCGTTCCCGTGTTGAATATCACTGATGAATCCACTTGTGTCTTCATTTGAGGGGGATTATTATTTTTAACGGTGCGACGATCAGGATTATCAGAGCCATGAACCACCCCGTGTCCCGTGTATAAATTTGATCCAACTGGGCTCGATCCAGTATTCACTTCACATCCCGCATCGAATTTCGAGGGAACATATTTTCGCTGCACAGGTTTCGGATGGGAATGAGGTCACGCGAGCCTATCGCACCAAACTAGCTGATGTACGTTCTTATCGATACGATCATTTTCTTATTAATTGATAACTTACTAAAAGCACCAGTCAATGTTGCCTCAGCCCCGGGTCGAACTCAATTCAATTGGGCAATGAACCAATTCTAACCTGCCCACCTAACAACTGCGACATTATCTCTTCATAAATTCGGCGTTTGTCTTCGTTTCATGTCCGTGCAAACTCGGTTTTCCGTCCCCTCGCTTGCATCACGTTAGTGAATATGTGGGGGATCATGCTCTTGGGAAACTCCGTCGGTTCGATGACAATTAAATACATTGTCGGATTGATTCTATGTATACGTATATATGCATGCATGTATTTGACTTTTCTTAAAGGGAGTCACGGCTTAGAAATAGAAAGAAGATGAGCATAATAGAGCATATAAAATCTTATTAATAATGATCAAATTTAAAGTATTTTAATTACAGATAAATAATAATAATATTATTATTATATATCGAAACCTCCTTTTAAAGGAATGATTTTTTTGATCGTGTAGAAGACACATAAGCCTAAATAGGATATGGGGAAGGGGAAAAATGAAAAAAAAAGGAAAGAAAGAAAAGAGACCCACTTATAGGAATTAAATAAAATAATCTTCTAAGTGTCGGATTGAGAATATCAAATTAAAGCTACCTTCTCACAAATGATTCGACTAAATCAATCCTATCAAAGGCTAATTAATGTTCAGCAGTATTTTTTTCGATGGAGCTGCGACAACAACCAATTTAATTCTTACTCTACCAAATACAAGATATTGAATTCTTATGACATCTTAATCATTTTTTTTCAAGCTTAAAACAAATAAGCACGCAGAGCACGGTTTAATTTCTCGCATTCTTGTATTTTGTCTAAAAAATAATGAACAATGAACCTGGTTTTCAGGTGCGATTCTGGTGAATATAGCTGTATCTAATCATTAATTGTTTGTCAATGTGCCATCCTTGTCTGTTGATTAATTAATTAATTAATTTATTCATACGATTTCGTGTAAAGATCGTTTCGGACAATAACACGCAGCTGCTGGCTGTAATGCATGTGGGCGTATTAGGGAGTACGGTCTCATATTACATAATTAATATGGATGTTGTGGACTCATAAAAAAATAGTATATATCTATTAATCAGTTTAGACTTTTATATAAAAATGGATTCAATCTTTTATTAATCGAATGATGAATCCAATAGGCCGAGTGATAATTCCTTTTATAAAAGGGGGCATCTCATCATTTATTGAGAAATCTCCATATGGGCACACAGGCACTTTAAGTGAACTTGCTTTTTCAATGATGAAAGAAAATTTGTGAACCTACCATCGATAATAAGAGAATGAAGGGAGAATAAGATATATAGATATTTTACCAATAACAATCGAATTAAAAATTTTTAGGTTCATAACAATGGAGAGGTGGTGGGAGTAATGCGATGGGGATGGCGTTTGGGAAACAAAAAAAAAAAAAAAGCAACAATGAAATGATGACCCCACAATTGGGAACAGCGTTGTTGTTGACACAGTTGTTTGGTTTGGTGATCAGTAGAGTGATTAATTTAATGCCAATTAATACTACTGACATCGACAACCAATTCGATCCACAGACACACATACACGCGTACGACACATAGATACGTTACCAGAGGGTTGAAATGGACCATTCTATAATAATCTCAACTAAAATAAATAAATACTCTTGGTAAAAACTCTATATTATGAATAGAACGAACGAGTCAGTAAGTTGCTTTTAATACTCTTAGATTATATGGAATATCATAATTAAGCAAAAAATTCTAATGTATTAAAAAAATTAGGTTATAAATTGAAAACTGAGAATTTCATATTCGGAAAATGACATTAAATTAATAGAAAAATTCAATAAATATTTTGTTACTAATTGTGAATTGTTTCTAATTTAAGATTTCATATGCCTTGATCGTGAATATTTTTATCTATATGAAAATTTTATTTTTTAACAGTTCATATTATTCCATGTGTAACTAACCTTCATACTATATGTGTATATATGTTCGGATTATACTCCATTTTTCCAGTACCGTTGAGATATATAAACCGCACATCGGAAGTTTAAAGTAAAATTATTATCATATATAAGAAATTGGATATAATCATTTTATCAGTTTAACATCTTGAGTTAAATATGAGCTCACCGTTCTTATAAGTCCCGTGTGAATTCTATGCGGTATTGCAATAGGCTATCTTATGGACTCACATCGCGCCAAGTTTGAGGCCAGAATGCTCGGCTTGTCAATAAAGAGCTTGAGACTGGGAGGGAAATGTAAGCTTTTGAGATAGACATGTTCACGTCGCTTTTATGAGTTTGGTAAAAACAGATGTAAAATAAAATTGCTAGAAGGAGTTCAATTAATAGGCGCTACTGCGACTATTAAATTGCTGTTGCTCACGGAAATACTTGTGATGCTTATTATTGCTGACCAGAACAGTTTTATTAATGAGTTTTTAAGCGTCCGTAATGAGTACAGCAGGATTCTTATGGTCCAAATATGAAAACGTCGATCCAAGGCAAGGCCCTTGACCTTGGCCAATTTAGTAGAAGTTAGACAACCAGCTTTCGTGTATAGTAAAGAACAGAACCTAATCTCATCCCGACCACGACCATACGCATCCAGTTTAATACATTAAAGGGATGAAAAATAAGAAGAAAAAAAACGACTTTTGATTCTATATAACCCTTACAAGATACATTAAAATGCATATGTACGTTTGTTTGATTTTTTTGTTAGTGGGGGTAGATCAGTAAGTTAAGACTCTGGAGCAAACGGGTAGATGGGGATCCTGTGAGTTCCCCTAGTCCCAACTGTCCCAACCGTCCTCCTAGCAGAAGACCGATGTAAGATCCCGCGCCTGGTGGATTAGAGTTGGTCCAGCAGAAAGTTTACGATTATACTCAATTTTAAATTTATCAGAGCTCCATAAACCTTGTGAATGTCAAATACCTCGGGAATAAAGATTCCTGGGGCGGGCGACATTTGGGAGCTCAGCTAGCTGGTAGTGCCAGCCTCTCATGGAGGTTTTGCATGTAAATCAAGAGATGAAATCCTTCAATGTTGCCGCGCTGTGTCGATCGGTTCAAACTGAGTACTGCAAGGCAGCCTACTTCCGATGCAGTCAAAGAAGGTTAAGTTAGGCAAGGCGCGTCGATTTCTTGTCATCTTTAGCAAAGCATCAAGTGGGTGAATTTAGTACACTGTACCGGTTTTAATTAATGTGATATTAATACACCTTGAGCTCGATTGAGATCATACGGCTCGTTCGATCCTCTCTTAAATCTTCCTCCCTTTCCCCCCCGAGTCCAAACACGAGCGGCCTCCTTGGATCTATCCATGTTATTGTTCATTGAGAACAAGTATTATTTCGGAAATCAATTTAGACAACCTACATGTAATCATGTACGCACTTGTCCCGGATTGAGCCCCGACCGGCGGTCGGACGGTATATCTTCACCGGGGAAAAGATGGTCATTCAACATGCGGCTTCGACCAAGTCAAACCTCAGGAGGTTTTCCCACCTTCTTTAAAAAATAACGTTTTCACCAAAAAGAAAGCGAAAGAATTTTTCAAAGTAAAAGGGGAAAAAAGCAATTCTTTGGTAATTTTTTCCTCATGACATATACGAAATATAAATAAAAATTATATGTGATTTGGTATATTGATTATTTGCGCAGTAATTGCTATATTTAATCTAATTGTATCAATGCATGATTAATTCTAATCATGGGCGCAGAAGTCAAAGTGATTGTCAAGTGCGGATTACCAAAAGAGAGAGATAATTATTTGGCTGACCAAGTGTGTCCGTTCATCCCGAAATAGGCGATTCAATAATTGAGCTACCAATTACAGCTTTGCTCTTCCTTCTTCACTTTTTGTTCTTTCTTTCCATATATAATCCACTCATTTTTATGGATTCGCAAGTACTTTTGATGCTCGGGAGGCATTCTTAAGATCAATTCGATTCCCCATGTTTGTTCAATTTTCTTATGATATGTATCGTACAGCATATAAAAATTTAATATATATATATATTTAATTCATAATATTAAAATTCGACATGTTATTTATGTAAAAGAGATAAAGAATCATCAAAGCTAATCATTTCAAAATATATGAGCACGCTCTATTCTCAATGGATAAACAAATTTCCTAAATTGTTGGATGCGATGTTGTTTCATGGAAAGAGGTTCTTCCGTCCGGGGCAGGCACTGTGTAAATATTTAAGGCGCAAGACTTGGAAAAAGGTTAGAAAGAATGAGTAAAATGGTTATTCAAAAGGATTTAAGATATGAAACAAAACAATAAAAAAAATGGATAAATTTATTTTACGGTTGCCTTGGCAGTGGATCACATAATCGGCTTACCCTAAGCGACCGCTACCGAGAGCGATTGCCACGACGAAGAAGATGGCTAATGAAGCATTCGTATGACACACGGACTTAACTGTGTTATAATGCGATGGATGCTCAGTGAACTCTGTTACCGCCGGCGTCATCTGTTCAAGTCTAATTCGAGTCCGAGATAAAGTAGTGTGGATTCCAGATGGACGTGGGGAAGAGGGAAAGAGAAGGAAGGAGATGTGGTTTTCTTTCTTTCTTTTATTTTTTTTCAGAAATTAATACAAGTTAAGTGGGCGTTGAGTGACGTGAAGTCCATCAATAAATCCTCTCATCCGCCTCCCATTGATTGCCTCCACTTTGCGATCGGTCCCCCTTCGCCTTTAAATTCCACCACCATCTTCCTCTCCTTCTCTCTACATACGATACAACACAATACACACACATTCACCCATCTGAGCTAAGAGAAGACACTTCCCAGGCCAATCCCACGCGACCAGACGTGTTACATTTTTGCTAGGAAAGATGCCTCCGATCTTGCCGGACTTCTCCAACTCCGTCAAGCTCAAGTACGTGAAGCTCGGGTACCAGTACTTGGTGAACCACATCATCACCCTCACCCTTGTTCCCGTAATGTTAGGGATCCTCGTCGAGGTCCTCCGGCTTGGCCCCGACGAGCTGCTCGGCATCTGTCGGTCGCTCCACTTCGATCTGGTCCAGGTCCTCTGCTCGGCCTTCTTCGTCGTCTTCATCGCCACGGTGTACTTCATGTCAAAGCCGAGGACCATCTTCCTCGTGGACTACGCTTGCTACAAGCCCCCCGTCACTTGCCGGGTCCCGTTCTCGACGTTCATGGAGCACTCCCGGCTCATCCTCAAGGACAACCCGAAGAGCGTTGAGTTCCAGATGCGGATCCTTGAGCGGTCGGGTCTCGGGGAGGAGACTTGTTTGCCTCCCGCGATCCACTACATCCCTCCCAAGCCCACCATGGAGGCAGCCCGTGGCGAGGCCGAGCTCGTCATCTTCTCGGCCATGGACTCTCTCTTCCAGAAGACGGGTCTCAAGCCGAAAGACATAGACATCCTCATCGTCAACTGCAGTCTCTTCTCCCCGACTCCCTCACTCTCTGCAATGGTGATTAACAAGTACAAGCTACGGAGCAACATCAAGAGCTTCAACCTCTCCGGCATGGGATGCAGTGCTGGGCTGATATCGATCGACCTGGCCCGGGATCTCCTTCAAGTCCACCCTAACTCGAATGCAGTTGTCGTGAGCACCGAGATCATTACACCGAACTACTACCAAGGGAATGAGAGGGCGATGCTCCTCCCGAATTGCCTCTTCCGTATGGGTGGTGCAGCGATCCTGTTATCGAACCGGCGATCCGACCGCAGGAGGGCTAAGTACAGGCTGGTGCACGTTGTCAGGACCCACAAGGGAGCCGACGACAAAGCGTACAAGTGTGTGTACGAGGAGGAGGACAAGGAAGGTAAGGCGGGGATCAACCTGTCCAAGGATCTCATGGCGATCGCGGGGGAGGCACTCAAGTCTAACATAACTACTATTGGTCCGCTGGTCTTGCCTGCGTCGGAGCAGCTCCTCTTCCTCATGACGCTGATCGGGAGGAAGATCTTCAACCCCAAGTGGAAGCCCTACATCCCCGACTTCAAGCTGGCTTTCGAGCACTTCTGCATCCACGCTGGTGGGCGAGCCGTGATCGATGAGCTCCAGAAGAACCTCCAGCTCTCGGCCGAGCACGTGGAGGCCTCCAGGATGACCCTCCACAGGTTCGGCAACACATCTTCTTCGTCCCTGTGGTACGAGATGAATTACATCGAGTCCAAGGGGAGGATGAAGAAAGGTAACAGGGTCTGGCAGATCGCGTTCGGGAGCGGGTTCAAGTGCAACAGCGCAGTATGGAAGTGCAACCGGAGCATCAAGACGCCAGTCGACGGGCCGTGGGCCGATTGCATCGATAGGTATCCAGTTCACATTCCTGAAGTCGTCAAGCTGTAAGAAAACCAGACAAAGGAGAGTCAGACGGAGAGGGGGGGATCCCGAAAAAGGTTTTAAGATTAAGTGGACAAAAGAATGGATGATTAAGTGTTTAAAAGGCCTGAAAGGCTTTTGATTGGTTGAAGGCCCGCACACTCTATCTCTCCCTCTCCCTCTGTCTCTCTCTCTGTCACCGTGCATCATCTATCTCCCCGCGTCATGTATTAATTCTCTCCGTTTCCTCTATCTGTTTCGTGGTTTGTCTCTGCAAACAGTTGTGTTCTGCCATGTAGTATTAAGATTTTATTTGCATAGGCACATACTTCTGGTTTATGTTTCTGTCTTGTAATTATATCATAGTCTTTTTACAATAACGGACAGTAAGTGTTGGTGCACATTTTGGTTTCTACAATAGACGCACACACATGATCCATCCATCATTTCGTTTTTTCCCCTCCCTGACATTCGTAAATCCAATAATTTTTTATTATTTCAAAAACCTATTACTTGATTTATTTTTTCCATTAATAATGTGAGATGATTATTTATTGGGGATGTGATGCACATATGTAAATCAGACGGTTTCCTCACATACCTATATTTTTGCCAGCCTAGCAAAGCGTAACGACATATTGGATGTTTCGTTTCTCATATATATGAGCATGTGTTATGGCTAAATGCGAGCATGAAATTTGTGGTTAATAATAATTCAAAGTATTTTTAACTCACCACTCAATATTTTGACTGCTACAATAATGGCCGACAGCTTACTATCTTTTTACGTTAATGCTCGGCACTTTGATAGACCTCAAATGTGAACCTCCTTTACACTCCTCCGACCTAAAATCTGAACTGTCCGTCAAGAAAAAAGGCATAATCGCCGAAAACGATCATGGAAAATTAGTTACGACCAGCTAGTGCTTTTATGACAAGTTCCAACGACCGTCCAAGAAATGTGGCACTGAGCTGCGCACAGTCAACTTCCCACATAAATTATATTCAAGAGATAACATTTGGCATGTTATACCGACCTTGACATGAGATTATATTCGTCAAATTGGATTTCACGTACCCCGAAAATTCTGTATTTATGTACATGTGAAAGGACCATCCAACAGTCATCTATCTATATTATCGATAATTAATTAAAAAAGAATTGAAATGTGGCTGCATTTTGATGTGGAACACATATTTGTGGTAGCTGCTAGGGTGGTATAAATACCTTTTCTAGTTGTCCACTTATTGCCCAAGAGGAAATGATCAATGAGCAACCGATCGCAGACAAGTATATGTATAATTCTTTTCTTCCCCACAATTTCTCCTCTCTTCTCTGTATCTTCGTTTATTTGTGTGTTTTATCTTTTTTCCTCCCTCGTTTTTGTCGACAAAGATAGGCTTCAAGAGATCGCGTTTAGTTTTTAAGGTCCGTGTGAACGTACGACAAGTCCATTGGACAGATCGTTAAGAATCAGACTTGATTCTTTACTCATGGGAACTTGATAAATGGTTCTCGCAGTTCAAACCTCCACGGAAATAAGGAAGACGACAGAAATCCCAGACTTGGATTATCACCTGTACTCATGGAAGTGGCTGTTTGGTAATTGGAGAGAAACAGGGGTGATAGAGTTGGCATCGGAAGTCTGCACTTCTGACTTCACAGCCTATTAAGTAATCATGAGCAGGAACAGCCCATGACGGATCCCATCTGCCATTGGGCAGATCAGATGGTTTGGGAGAAGCAAAGAAAAAAAAAAAATACTACGACTCGAGTTGTGATTTCTTGGATTACAAAGAAGACCCGCGCGACGACTTTCTATAATCATGTAAAAGTGATATTGTATTGAAATTAAATTTAATTTTTTTTAATATTACATCAAAATCACATGTCATACCGTTTTGCTTCTAGTTGTACACTTGTTTATTATATTAGCAATTTTTTGGCTTGGCATAAATGTAGCCAGGCAGTAACTTCCCCTTCCAATTCAATGCATCGATGGAGGCCTCACCGATTTGGTAGATAAAAGGTGAACTCATTAAAATCACAATACATTGCTGTTCGTACCTTGCTGGGCAGTAACTGATCCCGTTTGATGATTCCTCACATGACATTCATGAAGTGCACAATCGACCTGAAGGACATTGATGGCTCGTACAAAAGTGTTAAAAAGGGATTAGATCAAACCTACATCAGTACAAAACGAATTCTTATGCAATATAAATAATTTGAATATTATCATTTATTAGTTTTTACATTAAACATATCTAATTAATGTTTGATAAGTTAATATGTCAACGTATGAAGTGGAGTGACTAACTGAGGACGGATGCAGGTATTAGACTGCCTTTAAGCTCAAGACACTTCTTCCCATTTTTCAAAATAAATTTGATGAAAGTGATTTAGTATAATAGTATTATTTTTAAATTAATAATTAAGATATTATAAATTTATTTTTTATTATAAAATTTTTCAAAAGAAAAAAAAAATTATACTTATAAAAATTTAATTTTAAGTTAAATACAATACAATTTCACTCTACCCTCTTTCTCGAAAGAGAGGCCGCTTTCTGAAGTTGTACAAATGCTGTCTAAGTCAATTTAGAATGGAGATATTAATGCACGGCGAAGAAGTCAACTCTAAACGTCCCCAAAGAATCCAACTGTCTGTAGTGTACAGCCACGATAATCCCAATAATTTCCGAAATAATGGAAAATTTTCAGCCTGGATTGGTCGTAGGCCCATTTCCTCTTAAGTGCAAACAACCCATCTTTTTTTTAATTTTGCCACGTTTCTCAAATGGCCCTGTCTTAAGCTATTCAATTAAGATGGTTTATATGTCATGGTCACATTTATCATGGGAAACAGATAGCTTAGCCGCGTACAATGCTACATCTGAGTTAAGCTCATTTGTCATGTTTACAGTGGAAACATCAATGAATTACTGTCCTGGAGATGGAAAATATTGCATTGCCTTTCTGTCCGGTTTAAAGAGAGGAGAAGAAGATTTGAAGATTACATAGCGAAGCTCTTGCCTTACATATATATGTTGGGGGGTAGAAAATCATATATCTAAAACATGATCTCAGTGTTTGACATGTTAAACTCGATGCGAGTGGTTTTTCCGGAGCCATTTGGGTGATGCGGAATCCTCTGAATGTGCCAGTGACGCACGCGGCGGTCTTCACGCTATGTATTAACCCTACCAGCGGAGTGGGGGTGGAGCAGACATGTCAATTCGGGCCGGCCGAAGATTTCTGGCCGTGTCCTGGCCCAGCACGAATATTGTTGTGCTTTGAGCCATCCGGTCTGGCCCAGCTCGAATCAAACAAAAAAAAAAGTTATTTTAAAAATAAAATTTAAATAATTAAATAGTTCAAAATAAGTTTTTATATGATATAATTGATTGATTAATATAGATATTACATTAATTTGAAGAAAAATATTGAAGTAATTATTTGTATATAATTAATTATTTTTTAAAAATTTCTTTTAATTTTCTTTTTTATTGTAAACATTTTTGTGTGCATTTTGGTCAGGCACAATTTTGGGTCGTGCACAATTATCGGAAAATCTGGCCCATGCACAAATTTTTCATGCCATGAATGGGGCCGTACTTCGGGTCGGGCCAGTTTTTGACCAGCATAGGGTAGAGGGAAGAAATCCTGGCTTACTTTTGTTCGTGGCACTCGCTTCGGATGGCTCTATGGGATGAGATCCGTGACGTGGCTTCGCGGACTTGTAACAGCTGGCTTGTTGCAGGGGTTTTCAATGAAATCATTTCAGCGGATGAAAGGAGGGGTGGAGCTCCATTCAATCCAACGCAGCATGGGAGTTTTAACGAGAACCTAAATGATTGCTGCCTGGTTGATATTGGCAGAACTGGACCTCGCTTTACATGGAGAGGCTCGCAGCTCAGATCGCGCCGTGGCCAAATCCACGTGGTGTTCTACCTTCCCAAATGTTGTCGTTCGTGTGCTCCCTAGCCTCAAATCAGACCATCATCCGCCGGTGGTGGACTTCTGAGATAGACCGAGAAATGGGGAAGGAAACAGGCCGTTTCGCTATCAAGCGGCATGGCAGCAGCTACGTTGGTGAATAGTTTGGAACATTTTAGAGAAGAATCAAGCAAGTCGGTGGGACCGAGATGTGTCCGGAAGCATAGATCACCGGAAGAGGAGGTTGATGGGGGAGAATCGGTGGAATACAAGTGGGCGTGGTCAGGATATCTAATCGATTTCCCGATAATTCGGAGGCCCGACTTGGACAGGAGTTAGAGGAGGTCCTTCGGAAAGAAGAAATCTTATGGTTTCAAAAAGGGTCGGAGTTAGTGGATGCAGTGCGGTGACAGAAGTACGAAATATTTTCACACTCGGGCCATTACTAAGCGCGATGGCGTCCGTATTGATGGTTTGAAAGGAGCTGACGGGGAGTGGTGTTTTGATGATCAGTTATTGAAGCTAAGGGTTGTCGAGGACTTTCCGGGATCCAGCCAGTGCTGGAAGTGGATAGGTTATCCAAATTGGACGCTCCCCGTCGAATTAGAGGAGGAGGAACGTAGAGCGTGGTGGGACACGTATCCTTTTCTAAGGCACCGAGTCTCGATGGCTTTCAGGCTCACTCCAATCAGGCGAATCGGGATGCAGTTGGCGCGCAGGTGCTCGATCTAGTTTGCAGCATCTTCGACGGAGAAGTGTCGGCTGGTGTTATCAATTGCACTTTATACGGCCAATCAGTTTGTGTAATGTGTCGTACAAGATTGTCACGAAACTTATTGCAGACAGGTTGAAGGAGCTGATGCCGGATCTGATCGATCCCCACCAGGTAAGCTTTGTTGCGGGTTGCAATATTGTCGTTGCCCAGGAGCTGACCCAAAGGACGAGAAGAATGAGAGGGGGAATGGGCTTATGGAGATTATATATGGCACTCTGGAAGCGGCTGGTTTTCCAATGTGCCTTCGGACGATAATTATGGATTGTATTACGACCCGGACCCTACGAGTCTTATGGAATGGCGAACCTACGGAGGCATTCTCGATGGGGAGGGGTAATCGGCAAGGTTGGCCCTTATCGCCGTGCCTCTTTCTTCTATGCATAGGAAGATTGAGCCATAACAAAGTGCAATGCAGCCTCGGGAGCCGATTCGTATGGGAAGGACGGGCCCACCTACTTGCGGGTGCCTCAACCAACCAGATGGAGGTCGTCAAGGCATGCGAGGCATCCCCACCCAACCACCACTAGTGGATCTTCATCATTAAAAAAGAACATCTTTAAAAGATTAATTTCACCAATTTATGTGTTTCTTCATAGATATATTTTTGCTGGGCCAAGAGCATCGCCTACACGTTTGAATATTCACAAGTGGGTGCTTACCCAAAATTGCATAAATGCTCCCTGAACTTTAAAGTAATTTCGGTATCCACACTTTTAGTTCCGAGTTCTGTTCAATAGAAGGCTACCAACTTTAGAAACACACACTTTCATCCCTATGTGACAAATGCACTCAGTTACCTGTGAGTTGATTCCGCTGGAATTTAACAGAGCGAATGCCGTACAGAGAGGTCGGGTTGCGAAGACGAACCGAATTCCGGTTATCATCATCTCCCCCATCTAACCTTATAATTGAAGCAATTAGTAATTAATAGCATTAAAAAAAGTCTCAAACAGTACTTACACTACTCAATATCCAAAAGTTTAGTTTCTAAACAAGATCGATTTACATACATACAGATAAAAATCTTACAATTATTGCATTTTTTTTTCCGTTCAATGCACTGCATCCGAGAAGGAAGGTCAAGTTAGTGAAAAGGCCCCTTTATTTTAGTTGGTATGTAGACAAATTGCATCATACAGGTGTACAGGGGAAAAAGGAGTTCGAAGTCAATTAAAATACATCTTCTATATATGATATTTATATTTGGAAAACCAATGGGTCGGGCGCTGCACATGTATAATCTATTTCAATTCATCTAAAGGTCCAAACCCTAGAAATTTCTAGGGGTTACGGTCTACCCTCTTTAGGATTCATATACAAGTAACCGCAGTAATGAGCAGACTATTCTCAATCGTATAGTTCAATCTACAGATAATATTGCATCGATATGGGCGAGGGGAAATGCTTAAAGAAGTCATTAACGTGCTGCGATACGGGCTCAAACACCTTGGTGCTACAAGCGAGACAGATAGCCCCACCGTCGTTGATACTGACCACCCCTTCTTGCGATTGCTCGATCAACTCCTTAAACATTGAAGATGACAGATATTTACAAGGAACACTTCATACCTTATGGCCTCCGGACCCACATACACCATCACGTAATCATCTCGAGCCCTGCCCGGCTTGTTGGAGATCGTTGGTGCAATCCGGCTCGGATTTTGTCTGGAGTATCAGGATCATCTCCAGGAACGTGGGCTTCGAGGCATGCATGGCTGTATGGAATCGAAGGGAGACTGGTTTTCTAGTTTGAGAAGCAGCTGAGGGTCGAGATGAAGTACATACCTATTAGGATTTGAAATCTAATATTATCAATTGAAGCGATTTGTGTTTAGAGATATCTATCAGTTGACTATGATGTTTATTTTGTGTAATATCTTATCGATGATTTAAATCACAATTTCATATCCAAATTTTTTTTTTCTAATTTAAGATCAAATAATGTAATTGACATGAATTTTGTACATATCTTTCAGGGATCGCCAACAGGACCAAGGTTATCTTGTTAATGCTTTGAAACACACCTCTTTTTAATTAATTAATCATATCAGTAATTCTAACTAATTCAAATTAGATCTAAATTAGTCCATAAAGAAGATGACAGTTAGGAGAAAATAACATCATTCAATTGCACAAGTATGCGCAATGGATGCCGCTAAGTGAACCATTAAATCTCAATTCGATCAACTTCCTTGAACTATACTAATCACTTGCTTTCAGGCGATTTTGACGCTTCATCATGTAGAATTATCTTCACTTGGTATGTGTATATGTCCGCGTGATTGGAAGATCCCGCGGCTATCTAATTCGACCGTTAGCTGGGATCGTCCACCGTTATGTAGCGTCTGATTTACCACACCCGTATTTTCTTATTGCCCATTCTTACCTTTGAATTTTGGACACGTCTTTCACAAGTTCCAATGGATATATTTCAAGATTACACATTTGAACCAATTCACTCTCTTTCCCGATTCCCTCGATCCATTGCCAACTGGCCCTTAGTGTCCGGCTCCAAGTGCCAGCAAAAAGAGAAACCAATGATAAGTCCGAGCGTGTATTCATTTATCATGTCCTTTAGCTTGATCCCGACATTGAAATTGCGGTTCTCAATGCTCCACCTCCATCACTTAAAATAAATACAAAAAAAGAAAACTAATATAGATCAACTGTCATAAATAGTTCCATAACCTTATCTTCAAATAAAAATTTGAATTCAATTTTTTTAAATAGAGAAGATATATATTGAATGAGTTATACCTTTTAATTACTCAAAGTTAAATCAATTAAAATTAATATGTTATGGATATGGGTATTATATACATAAAACGTAAAGTAACTACAAATATTTATGTGAGAAAAAATGTAGATGGAAAATTCGTAAGCAGAAAACGTATATATAAAATATTGTTGCTATTGTCAATGAAATATTGCCCTGAATAGACATGCCTCAACTGGTCTGTTATGTGCTTATCCAAAAAGATAAGAAAAAAAAACTGGTCATTATACTGTTGCGTGGTCAAGTGGATGTTTGAGACACCTTCTAGCATTATGGTAATTAGCAACATCAATTTTCAACACTTGGCAACTAAAATTCCCTTAAAATTCTTCACATCCTATGTTGTCACAATTCCTTCAATCTTATCCATTTGGAAATCACTCGCAGCCAAGATGGTTCAGCTTCCTGGTGCCTCAATCGGTAGGCCAACTTGTACCGGCTCGTTTTCACTCTATATCATGTCAATGACGACAATATGGGTAGTATAAATTTTACGGTTTTGAGAAAATCGTTGTAGAATTGACATGTAACGTAACATTATCCAAGCCCTGTACATATATGGTCGAATTATTAATAATGAATGGACCCCTCCATGGATGGTCGTCCGCCCAGAACATTCCATGCATCAACCGACCAATTTTGTGCGCATATACAACTAATGAAAATTACATGTGAAGTTGGAGGAACATTGAAGGTGATCTTTGAATATTATGGAGTATTCTCCGAATATGCAATCTGACAAATTCTATATAATGTGGACAGGGATATGAAGAAAATAGATACATTCTTTTGGCTGAGTGAAGAGAGTAGATATATATATATATATGTATGTATGTAAGAGGTGGCTCGAATATCAAATTCAAGTGGGCAGTAAGAAATCTTTGGATCAGGCTAACAACCGGCAATCTCACAATTCAAGATCGAGGCCAAGCACAGTGGCGCATTTAATTCCTTTTATGAAAAATTCAAATTATCTTTCGAGCAAGAGTACTTTTAACTGAATTTGCCATACAAGAGCTGTGATAATTAATCAATTGTAGGCTTATCCAAGACAAAAAAAAAGTGTTTATTTATGCATGTTACATACCTAGAGAAATTCCCAAGTATTGCTGAAGAAATAGATAAGGATGGAAATACATTGTTGTGCTGTGTAGGGGATGAAATGAAAACAACAGTTATAGCATCTCAATACATGGTATCATTCCATTGGTCACTGAGCATCTTTCCACTGGGGAATCAAATTTATTGCAGAAGAGCTGACAGAGGGTTCGTTTTCCCTCTGCGATGTATATGTAGATAGAGAAATGGGAGTGGAAGAGATTAGGGGGACCGCGGGACAGGGAATGTGATTCCCCTTTTGAAGGGGCACGGAAGAGTTGGTGTTTTAGGGGGCGTGGCGGGTGGGGTTGGTGTGGGACACTAACTAACAAAAGGGTCTTCCTCACTATTTTAGCAAGTGAAGGGGGAAAGAAGGAAGGGGAAAATATCGGTGAGAATCATTCTACTTATCAATCTCGAAGTTTTACATTGTTCATCGCCTCTTAAGACATTCGGTGCTTTATGTTGGGCCTTCTATTTGCAAGAAAGCTCAAAAGGCCATTATTGCTACACGGCAATTGAAATGAAATTGAATTCAATACAACAAGATGTGTATTTGGACGGGGAAGGACTCTTGACATTTCTTGTGTCTGTCTCGAAATCACGAGAAAATGCTATTGGGTGAAGTGGGTGAATATGGATGTTATTGAATGTTTTTGAAGGATTGTTCGTTCCATGTCGGGTTAAGTAATAGAACTCTTTCCAAGATCATATAAACCCTAATTCTAAGGGCGCCTAATCAAATAAAAAATAATAAGTAGACATGCCAAATTTTTTTATATATTTATGTAGATTAAGTTAGTATTCTATACATTATTACTTGTAAGACGACTCAGACAGTTTTTTGGGGCACACATATAAGGATAATTAGTCTAATCTGCTGAGTGGGTGCTACTATTCTTCCTCATACATGGGATCAATGACCGGAACGGGTCACCCATGGAAAGGTAGGCCCCACGGAATCCCTGCCAACCAATGGGAAGCCAGAGATATGGATGAACTCTTGGCCAGCAGCCAATAGCAGACTAGATAAGCCCTCGACGTGGGCCCGGACTGCCATCCCTTTCCCTTCTTTATTATCTTTTTCTCTTTCGGGATTCTCAATATTCAGTAAATACGAAACCATATTATAATATAAATTTTATTTATTTATAAAGAGCGGTCCTTGCCTCGCCATCTATGCCATATTAATATTTTACTTATAATCTTATTATTTTATTATAAAGAGGGATGTAAATCAAGAAAATAATAAAAATAAAGAATTAATGAATATAAAAATCACAATGGACAATAATTGGATAAATGACTCTTCATCATCACAAGATTAACATGGTCATAATTGCGCTAAAACTTATTTCTCATCCCTTCCCCGTCTTCGTCTCCCAAAGTGCTTCCACGTCGAAGTAGACTGAAAAGCGCATTTCCGTGGGCCCCTTACTGGCGAAGGGAAACCCCGCCTCGTCTCATAGACACTCATAATTGCCCAACTTCTTGAGCATCTCCGCAGTCCAATTTTGTTTCAGGAAAAAGGTGCACGGGTGAGATTCACTTCATTTTGCAACCGTTTTGAGGTTTCTCTTCTCCCCACCTTTGCATCGATTTGATCGTCGGTCAGATAACTTGTTCCATGATTGCCCACAAACATACTGCGAATTCTGTCGGTGGCAAGACTGCCAGAGCCTGCGACAACTGCATCAGGAAGAGGGCCCGGTGGTACTGCGCTGCTGATGACGCTTTCCTTTGCCAATCCTGCGATGCTTCTGTGCACTCCGCCAACCCCCTAGCGCGCAGGCATGAGCGGGTTCGGCTCAAGACTGCATCCTCGAGGCACCCGAATGAATTCCTGGAGGAGAAGACTGAAGAACGTTCCGCGCCGTCTTGGCACCGAGGGTTCACTAAGAAGGCCCGGACTCCGAGGCATGGAAAACCTGTCCTATCGACGAGGAACCCTATACCTCTTGTCCCGGAATTCGGTGGCGATGAGACTTCGAATGAGGAGAACGAGGAGCAACTGCTTTATCGGGTTCCTGCAAACGATCCTTTTGCTGCCGAGCTGTGCTCATCGAAGGAGCCGGAGATTGTTGCACCACCCTTTGACAACAATGAAATAAAAGGGATTTCTGTCACTTACAGGACCGAGGTGGCGCGTTCCCAGGAGTTTCTACCTTCGGATATGGACCTTGCGGAATTCGCGGCCAATGTGGAAAGCTTGCTCGGTAAGGGCCTCGAGAACGAGTCTTTTGGAATGGAAGGTCTCGGGCTGATGGGTTGTGACAAAGGGTGTGATAATTCTCCTGATTGTTCCCTGGGGAGTGAAAACTTAGTGAAGATTGAACAAGAAGGGTTACTAGCCATGGATGTGGGCGAAGATGACCGGGCTGAAGCAGAGATTGACGTTTCGAAGGAAACGTTTGAGCTGAACTTTGACGACTATGATTCTCTGATGACCTGCAGAGAGGAGGAGGATGAGAAGGTGCCTAAGCCTGAAGCTAATAAAACTGTAGAGAATCAGGATAAAGTTGCAAAGAAGAAGAGAGAAAATTTCCTGAAGCTCGACTATGAATCAGTAATCACAGCTTGGGCCAGCCAAGGCACGCTATGGATCTCTGGTGATCGGCCTGATCTCAACTCTGATGATCACTGGCCTGACTGCTTGGTATTCTCTTTCTCTTTGCTCTTCATATGTGCCTTTTCACAGTTAAAGTTGGTGAATCCATCATTGTCAGGGTGAAGGGAAAGGACTACAAAATTAGCAATCCCTTTAGGAGACGATTACAGACTATATCCTTCTCTTTGGCAACATCAGATAAAATTGGAACAATAAATATTTCGAGTATAATTCTATTCCTTCCAATCAAATGATGTCGTTGGTTCAATCCGCATGTGTTGATGGTGGAAGTTCGTAGGGCTAAATCAATTCATATATTTGTGTACAGTTCAGATATATGAGCAGCTGAAAGCCTTTTTCTAGGTTAGCCATGAACGAACAGTGTACATTTATTACCAAGCTCCCGGGAATCATTTTCATTGTCAATGGCATTAAATTGAATATATCTACTTCTTCTTTGTGATTTGCAGGGAATTTGTGGAGAAGCTCAAAACCGCTATGTCGTGGGAGGAGGCGGAGGAGGGTATGGGGGACTCATGGGGATGGGCGATGCAGCTGGGAGGGAAGCCAAAGTCTCACGTTACAGAGAGAAGAGGAGAACGAGGCTGTTCTCTAAGAAAATAAGGTACGAGGTCCGAAAGCTGAATGCGGAGAAGAGGCCGAGGATAAAGGGGAGGTTCGTAAAGAGGCCAGCCCCATTTTTAGGACCGACATCTTATCCGTTGCTCGACTAGTAGGAAGCTGCCAGCAATAGCTTCTACCTGCAGCAGGTTCGAATAAATTGAATCGCTGCAGCATCTTGCCCGAGTGATCGATGATTAATTAAGTTACTACATTGGAAGCTTTTTGCTGGGCTGAGGAAGAAAACAGTCCGGCACGGTTGTCAAATAGGTGTTGTTGTATAGCAGTTTGGTCCATGTATAATTATAGCTTGCACCCAGTACAAGCACTGAAACGCTCTAGGCCGGCCCTTTTTGAGTTCTGTGATCAATAATATCTCGACAAACATGTGTATGTGCTTTTGCCCCCTTGTAAAATGTAGGAAATTCCACATTGTAGGAGAATGGTTACTAACGAGGAAAATTATTGCCTTTTGTTCATTCGCTAGGAATTCTGATTTCACTGACAATTGGACAAACGGATATTATGTACAGAGGCTCGTGTGAGTTTATATTTATGCTTGGCAATTCATGATGGATTCAATTTGGATATAAAGTGATGTATACAATTTTTTCCCCAATTTTCTGATATTTATTATTTAGTATTATAAGTTATTTGTGTTTGAATATCATAACGGTAAAAATTTTTCAATATAAATTTTCTCCATTTGCAAATATTAAACTGGACATGAAACACTGATATTAAATCATTTTAATCCGCCCCGTGTTGATTGGAAGATTTTGTTATTCTTTCTAATAACTACCACCCATATTGGTGCTAATTTATCTATGGCTTCAAGAAATTATAAGAAATACTATTGCTAAAGAAAGGTTAACTGTACATAGTATTCAATTTGCCCATCTCCTTACTACATCGAAGTCAATTTCTTTTGGGATATTTTTTTTCTTTGCTCGAAGGATAAATACGTTGGGAGAAAAAAAAATGTCTAATGTAAGATATGTATATATTGTGGGCTGCTTGGATCCCCTTGCAGTCACAGATGGTATGTGCAAGTATCAAAACCGACGGCAGAAATGTCAATTTGTTATTGATGTAGCCGTAAATAAGTGATGCGTTCGTCTTGAGAGGATGATCAAGACAATCTATAGAATTTCTTCTTCAATCTAACCATATACTGGAGCGAGTTACCATTCATTCATCACGACTTGGTGCAACGCACCCTTCTCATGTATATCGTTATGTATGTAATTGAGGACGAGCAGATTGAAGAAGAACATAATGCTGATGATGACAGTGAAAGAGCGGCAATGACCCACGACATTTAATTCTAAGGTTGGCCTTTTCGACTTGTTTCCTCTGATACCGAGTCAAAAGTCAATTCCCTTTCTCATGTCACCTTTTTTTTTTTTTTACCTTCCCTGTAAATTATAAAAGTCACCTCTTGGGATGACAATTTTCTTGTCCATTTTATCGAGGAGTTAAATGATTGAATGAGTATAAAAGGATGAGCAAAGAAAAGATAAAAGCGAGATGGAAAGTCTCCTCCATAAATTTTGAATTATTAACACATTGGTTTCACATAATGACAAGTTTCAATTAATCTATACTTTATTTGGCTATTATCAAATTATTCTAATAGGAAAAAAATAAAGGTTAATACGAATCGACAAGACATATATACATACTGGTGAACCGATTTAGGAGTCATATATTTAAATCCTTTATATATATACACACAAAAGCCATATGTTTAATTTTGAGTATCTTAATTTCAAATGAAAGATATATATATATATATATGTATAATATTTCACCCTTTTTCCCTAGATGTGATCCCTTTTAACTTAGCTGACTATAGCTTAATGGACTTTCCTACGCTAGGGCTATAACCCTACAGATTATGAAAGGTGGAAACAAAAGTGTGAGTGAACGATGACAGTGAAAGGGCAGCTGTGGCCCATTATATTTTGATCCCACGATTGGCGTTTTCGTATATTTTGTTTTTGTCTCACCAATAGTTAGTTTTTTTTTTTTGCCATCTCACCGGTATTGAGTTGAGAAAGGGACTTTTTTTCCTCTGTTGTAAATGAGTTTAATGCACGTAAAAATGAGGAAAATGAAAACAGATAAATTAATTTCCTTTAATTAACATCATTCTTATCCTAAAATGAAATGGTTAGTACGATGGATATAAGAGAAATCGTAAAACAGAGGATACATGTATGTTTTCCATTTTAGAAGCATTCAACGCTTGAATGTGCTTGATGCATATTTCTCCGAGAATTTGTTGGGACATCTTGTTGGGTCATCTTCTTCATTGATGAAGGGGCTTCAGAAGCAGGGCTCCCGTTGAGTCTGTCTCGTCGACTGCGACTGGGGCACCTCATTTGATGCCGCGGCTAATTAGGGAGAGTTCCGATTGATAATAATAAAATTAGATGCAGCGAAGAGTCATCACAAGCGCCGCGAATTACTGTACTGACATACATAGCAATATGGGCCCCATTGCTAAGCTGACTCAATTATTTGTGTCTGCCCAAACACGGATTGAAGGCAGAAGTCATATTAATCTTTCCCCTTTATGCTAAGAGGGCAAATGTCCAGATGAAAATGTGTACACATACATGTATATAAACACCGGCAACCACCGTGGGCAGATCAGCGTCTTCGATCACCTATCGGTGACAAGCATTTGAACACTTATGTACCTGATTACAAGTAAAAACAAATTCCCTACGACTACAAATTGTTTAATTATATGCTTTGCGAAGCCCTGGTCGAGGAACTTCGGATGTCGATTACATTAATTTGCATGTGATGGTTTATCATATAATTGACCAGCTCGAGGATAAGTAACGGAGAAAATAAAATTTAATTTCCTTGGGTTTCTTCTGCATTCTTTCATGACAAGGTTTTGATACAAGACCATATGCTCTTAAAATTTGTGATAGTGAAAGAACCATGGAAATTATGACTGGAGCTGCCTCTCTGTGTATATGATGGTGTGGCTAATCCAAGACTCGTTCGGGTTGTAATGGTCGATACGGCCAAGGATGGATATTTTGGTCAAAGATCAGTGCTATCTATTTATCCCGTTATTACCAAAGAAAAGAAGTTGCTGTGTGTATATCTCTGTCATCTGCTATATATATAGACAACGATGGAAATCAATGGAGAAATCAAAGGGAAAAAGGCGAAGAAGACGCAAAGGACATGAAATTCTCCAATTACCCTAAAGAAAATGAAGAGGATAGCTCATTGATGTTCCGCCAGCTCAGCCTTGCACAAGGCCGCGAGCGGCCCCACGCCCAGGGTCAGCTCCAGTTGGTCCTGATCCGCACCCTTTGGGCCGTCAGATCTCATAATCCGGTCCTCTCCTGATCGGCTCACCACGGAGGCCTCGATGGTCTCAACAGAGAACGCACTCTCAGTATCCTCGGGACTATCCCTCTTACAGGGGACCAGCCGACCGCTCGTCCACACGGATCCGCAGCTCGTCAAGTCGTAGAGCCACCGGCAGGCGGGCTTGGATTCGGTGGGGTTGACAAAGGACCGCTTGAACTGGGGTCCTGCCCGGACCTTGTGGAGGTCATAGGAGGTGGTGGCAGTGGTGGCCTTGGGGACGTGGCGGACGTCGTAGGTTTTGAGGGCAGGGAAAGTTCGGGCCGAGTTGATGAGCGTCGGGTGTCGCATGAAGTTAGCTGAACCCTTGAGGACCGAGTCGACGGCAGCCTGGCACTGGCTCCAGTTCCCGGACCACAGCAGACCGACTGACCCGTAGATCGGGTTCACGATCCGCCCACAAGCCTCATATAGTAACGACCTAAATATGGCTGCGGTCAGAATCAAACAAATATGAATATAAGATCATTGTCAACATATATATAATCCTAGGAAATAAATCACAGGAACTGAGGCAAAAACACAGACTTATACATATCATCAGGGTCACTTCTCATGAATTTGAAGGCTCGAGCAATTACCTGGGCGGAGATGTTCGGGGCCGGCATTGATGAGGTTGATGAGGCCGGCTCGGCCGTAGAACTTGGCAAGGAACATAGTGGCGTTGGCCTGTGACTCGGGGGAGTTTATCCACTGCAGGCACGGCCTGATCACACAGTCGTCGCTGCAGCCTTTCCTCAGCACCCGGCACCCATTGCAGCTCATTCTCATTGCCCTGTACGACAATTCCAGTCCTATCGACCGCAGAGATCACGAGCTTAATCTCCGAGAGGGAGAGAAGGGAGGGTGCCGTGTTTGGGTTGAGTTGTGCGGAGGCATGTGTGGGGCACATATGCTGTAGAGCAATTGACTTATATAGAGAAAGGAAATTTAATGAAGTGGTCCCTCGTTGATCACTTGACGGGAGATCGAGTCGGTAATATAAAAACTTACACATAAAAGAAAACCCTAGTGGTTATCGGACGTGATTTCACTGTCAATAAGAATCAACAGGAATTATCAAAAACTGGTTCTCGTTCCTAGCGGTTTCTATCTCTTTCCGACCTATGATATACCATAGAATATTAGTCGAAGAGGGAGGACGGAATAAATTTGAAACAAGGAAAAAAAATTATCGAGAGGAAAATGAAGGGCCTGAGGAACTGGATTGTCCGCATCCTCCTCTTTTCTTGTTCGGGTAGATCGGAGGGAATTTCACTCTGAGTTTCGTGGGAAAAGGCGATTGCTGTGAGATGTCATTGACCCCATTAATGCAGGCAAATTGCAATAAAGAACTTTCCTTTTTGAGTAGAATGTGCAGTACAGATTGAGCCGAAGTTATGCTTCTGCTGGCCCCTTTGTCATCGATGCACTACTTAATTGATAGAAAAATTAGAAACTATTTACATACCCCTGAGGCAGTGTGTAGTTGTCCTCTTTCTTTCTTTTTTAATATTTTTTTAAAGTTTTAAGTTTTTATTAGCACATCAATAATTTTTCTGTACTAAATAAAGACAAACTGATATTTATGATTTTGTAAATCAGTCATCAAATTTACGGATGTTTTTACCACTTGAACTGCCTATTTTGATTAAAAAGTTTCCCTTTTTTTAAAAAGAAAATGTAATTTAAAATATAAATGAAAGAATAACTTTTTTTCTTGTAGGTTTGTGATGAGTTAACTTTCCCCCTTTTTCTCCCCTGATGAATTCACTCAAGATTTTGGATTGCTAATTTTAGGTATGATCAAATCAGCTGGTTGTCTTGTTTCTCTCTGAAATTAAAGTATTTGATTACGTAGGAAATAAACCTTCCATCTCGGATGTCTTACCGACAAAGGCCTATTATTGCTAAACCAGAATCGACCAAAGGAGCAGTTCATGTCATTTCCAAAAGACAGTTGATATGGAAAATTAATCTTATATACCAAAATATAAATATTTAATATAAATAACTTGAATATTACTATCTATCAATATAGATTTTTTTGGTGAAAAGGAATTGAATTTCTTCTAAGTTAACCACAATACTTAGCATGCTGTTACACTGTTTTGTATGGTACCAAAGCCAAGTAAAGCTAGCACTCACTGCATCCACTTACCACTCGTGTAATGCATCCTTCCATCCAACCGGAGTTTCGCATTACCAGGAGGAATGCTACTCTCATGTCTCGGCTAGCTGTCACTAAGTCCATTAATTATATGAGTTGAAATTTAAATCTATAAATTAGTAAAGTCTTATTAGACACAATTGTAGGTTACTACATACTTACTGTTGTCAGACAACCAAACTCCTATTTTTCTTATCGCCTAAACATACTTATTAGATATAAGGATTATCCGTTTCGAGTTATAACCAGTACCCAAAATGGTTTTACTTATAAATATTAACATCCAAATAATTAAGTTCTTAAACCAAATGCCTCTGAATTTTCCGCTTTGCAATAACCAGTAATTAATCCTTTATATGTAATCGCAGTCGCAGAGTAATCATGCATGTGTAGCATAATCAGATCCTCTGAAAATGATTTGGGATCAACAAAAATGCAGATATTATATATACCTATATTTTCGAGAGAGTGAATGATAGAAAAATCTTAGAAAATATTATAAAAAATGAAAATAAAAAGAGAAAAGTCCGACGAAAAACGCTGTTCTTTCAACGGGGAAAAGAAGATAAAAGGGAATTTGTGGGGGAAAAAACTAACGGAAAACCAAAAACAGAAGAATTTAATGGATTAACTATTAAAAAAAAAAGGAGAAGAAATAGGGAGTAAAGAAGGAGTGGCGCGTGGTTGGCACAGGCCTAGATTCCAGACATCAGCGAGCGTGGCGTTTTCTACCAGTTCGCTGTTCCGGAGGAAGAAGGCTTTCCTGTTTCCCTTTAAGGTACATGAGCCGGGTTCGCAGAAGCCCCGTCTTGGTCACCGGCCAAGGCATTCATGGACCGGGCGCAAGGATCAATAAACCGGCTCCGAATATGATCTTCTGCTTTCTCGGTACTGCGGGCTGTGATGCGCCTGCGGTTTTTTCACTATATCCCCTATATATATATATAATTTATAGCTATCATTATTATTAATTTGCTAAACTAATGTTAATATATCCCAACTAGCATGGATCGTGCACCCAATCTCTTTCCCTCCCCCATCTACCGGCGCTTGCCTTTTATTAGTTCACTTGCCCGGATAAATCTTACATGTACTTTCTTGCTCCGAATAAGTCTCTAAAGAACATCTCCATGGATTCGTACATTCCGCTGCGGTTTTAGTTGTCCATACTTCAGTCCTGACTGATGATGCATTTCGTAAAAATTCAAGGGAATTATGATGTTTGGTTAATTTGAGTTGCTATGGGCTTGGTCAAAAGTCAATAAATAATATTATTTTGAATTCCTTATTTTCTCATATACATCTAAAAATTATCATAAGAGAATTCTAATTTGATTATAAAGTAATACTATAATGACTAAGTATTCCTTTTCTTTTTGTTAATAAAATTACAAATAAGAAAAACACGCACCGTACTCCATTGGCTTGATTGCGATGGCTTCGTGCTAGATAATTTAATAAGAAGGCAGACGGAGACTCCGAGGCAAAATGCAATAATGTCGTTGATATCAACAAGTACTCGGGTCAGCTAATCCAAAACGTCATAGTTTGCGTCATGGGCTCGATCAATTTGTAAATTTGTAATTGTGCTTGCAATTTTTTTCTGCCATTTTTTTGGTACCTTACTGCGTCAATTATTTCTAGAAATAACAGAGACTTAAACAAGCTGCTGCTGTACTTATTGGCTTTAAAATTTTTGATTATTGGGCAATGCAAAGTATTTAAAAAATTAATATTATTTTGGCTTCATAAAATATTTAATAAGTAAAACCATAGTTTTTAAAATAGATTAGATCGGGAATTTGTATAAGTATGAGTTCATAAATTAAATCAAGAACTCAATGGATCAATCGTCTATTTAATAAATAATATTATCAATAAATATATAATATCATAATTTAAATATAATTTATAATAAAAATTTAATATAAAATATAAATATAATTT
>CXYZ01003098.1:2531851-2547613 GCA_900006705.1 Sonneratia caseolaris
GTAAGCTAAAAGCCAACCAAAACATAGTAGATTAGAGAGCACCATAAATGAAGAATCCAGAAAGCCGCTTTCCTCATATAAGGTCATCGATTAATGTTATATTGAAGTAGTAGATTAGTGATATTAGATTGTCTTTTACCAGCATATACCATCTCAACTGTATAATATGTATATGTGTGTGCGTGTATGAATCGATTTATGACAGAAACGTTACTCATGTGTTTTGCTTCATTTCAGGTAAACCCCAGTGAATATGGCGATACGAAAACTCGACTTTACGTATATTGGACAGTGAGGACTTCCTCTTACAACCATTTTTTACACAAGATAGAATTTTAAATGCAATTCTTATCTCACTTGTGCTCGTCATTATTGTTTGCAGAGAGATGGATATCGCTCTACAGGATGCTTCGATACAAAATGCCCTGGATTTATATTAGCTTCAACAAGCTATCCACTGGGATATGTATTTGAAGAAATTTCTAAATGGAGGGAAGTTGAGTACTACACAGAGGTTTTCATTATGCTGGTGAAATCTCTAGACATTTTTTTTGTGTGTAATGAACACTTGTTCTGATACCTTATTTGTAATTTATTTGCGTGTTGAATTAATAACTGATGCCACAACCTTCTTTACATAAGATGATGGTCAAGCTCGGAGTTAACTAAGAGGAGCTAATGATTTCTATATTTTTTTTCATTAAAAAACCCTCAATTCATTTGACTCTACAATCAAGATAATGCCCTTTGGTCGCTTATGTTGTCTTTCATTTTCAATGAGATTTTAAAAGGGAAAAATTGTTTTAACATGATTATGTAATTTATTTATTGAACGAAACAAAGAAAACAAAAATAAAGGTTGAGCAAGTAATTTTGAATATTTCAAGAACTAAATGAGCCGAAAAAATCATGTGAAAATTTCAAGAAATAAATAGTATTAAATCACCTCTTAATGTTCATTTCTCAATTTTGTTGTATTCTTACTGTACCGAATAGTTTATTTCCTATCTTTGTCAACATTTGATAGGCGGAGAAAAATTGGTGGCTCGTTGTTGAAGGAGAGAATGTAGGATATTGGCCAAATGAAATACTCACGACCTTGTCATCTGGTGCACAGACGGTAAAATTTGGAGGCGAAGTATTCCAATCAGACCCAAGCCAAAGTAGCCCCCAGATGGGAAGTGGAAGTTACCAGGCGGGACTTGCACTCACCACGGCAATGGACAAAGGGATCGAAGTAGCAAATGCCGATTCAATTCCCGTCTTTCCAGATCCGAGTTTCACCTTTGTAAAGATGTGCGATTGCTTCTTCGCTGGAGCTAATTATGATAGAGGAGGACGAGATGGATATGCATTTCTCTTTGGCGGGCGTGGGGGCAAAGATTGCAATAGGTGTGATATCTCGCCGCCTTGAGAAATCCCGCCAGCAGTCAAAGTTATTATGCAAATTAATTGCCTATAAATAAGAGCCTAATAGGCTTAGTGGCCATGCGTGATTTCTCTCCTTCTTACCTTAGCAGCTTATCAATTCTTACTTCTTTTGTCTTCTTTAAAGTGGCGATGCCTTTGGGACTTCTCTCAAGTTTTCACAGACTTATGTGTTATCTTGCTTGAATACTATATTATAGTATTTCATAATTATTTTGCCGCTTCAGAATACAAGAATTATTGAAGCTCTTATACAGAGGTGACTCTCGCTCCCGTTCTTCTCAGGACATTCGAAGCCAATTTAGGACATTATCTTTATCCCACAGGCCTAGATACAATGTAATCTGCGGGAACTAATTTTCAGTGTCGAGCAACAGTTCCGGTATGGCCACCGACAAAGAGCCTCCTTGAGCAACCAGAGCCTCTCGCCTTGAGCAGATCCACGATGGATCAAATTCTTAGTCGAAGAGAGGTTCACAATCGCATGAGCAACAGCAAACCTGGCGGGTTGTACCAATCTGTCTGGAAGATGTCTTATTCCTACTATTGCTGTTCTCAATGAAAGTCTAATACATACCAGTAAGCTCCGGATGGCAGACGACAAGCTTGTCCTTGATAAACTTGATCTTACTTTGTCGAATAATTGGTAGGCTATTCAATTATTAATATGAGATATTCTATCAAAATATTCACCACCCAAAAATGGTATAGAAGATATAATTCATGTCAACCTCTCTACCTTTTTCATGGCATAATATCCGGTCACCAAATTTCGACCATAAAAAACTTAATATGAATCAGAATCCAATGCACGTCCATATTCCTTTGGTCATGGTATTTTCCTGACTAGGATCAACTTTTTCTGTAGTACAAAAAGCTGTGTCTTGTCCTTTTGAAGTTCATAGAGCTGTTGTCCTAAGTTCTCTCCTAAAAACAATAATTAAACGTAATAAAATTTCACTAATGCAAATTAAACTCATAATGGACACATGTCTTATTGGATAATAATTTTATATGATTAAATATTTCATTAGATTTTAGAAATATGACCAATAAATATTTTTTTAGTCAACAATTAATTGCACATATAATTTCAGGTATATGGAAATAAATTATAAAAAGGAAATTTTTAGTATCTGAAATATTTTTTGAAATTACGGAACTGATGAAAGATTTTAGTTTGTGTGATTTAATTTACTAAAATCAATAAATCAATTCCCTTCGGCCGAGTATAAGTTGACGACGGAAGGAAAAATCAATCAACCTCCTTTTTGTGATTGGTGGCCGTGAGACGACCAAAAGGGAAAATAGTTGAGAAAAAGAAAAAGAAAATACACATTCATGCTGTGACTGTTTTTGGGAATAGTTCTCAATCTTTATAATTACGGAACTGATGAAAGATTTTACTGATGAAAGATTTTAGTTTGTGTGATTTAATTTACTAAAATCAATAAATCAATTCCCTTCGGCCGAGTATAAGTTGACGACGGAAGGAAAAATCAATCAACCTCCTTTTTGTGAGTGGTGGCCGTGAGACGACCAAAAGGGAAAATAGCTGAGAGAAAGAAAAAGAAAATACACATTCATGCGATGACTGTTTTTGGGAATCGTTCTCAATCTCTACAAGGAAATCTAGTGTGGATACTGTGGAGAATGTGCACATGTGCACCTAGTCAAAAGATCGACTCCAAGAGATTTGTGATTGGTGGATCTAGGTCCGTTCAAACATGACATTAACATTTTGATTAAAATCACAAAAGCCGAATACAGTTTTTATTAGGTATATATTCTAAATTTCTTCTAGTTAAAATTCTGAATTATTTCAATGCAATCATTGGTTTCGGGAATAAATTTTAAAATTTACTTTTCCACTGCATTATCAATTCTTAACAGTTGCATCAAAGCCATCTTTGATTGTAATTTTGAATTCCGATGTTATTCTCATTGTAATGTTGAATCGTTCGATCGTCTAATTAATATTGTGATCTAATGTTAGGGTTTCAATCTTATAATATGCAAGTGTCGCGTATTGGTATATATCAAATATATACATATGTTCTTAAATTTGATTAAAAATATCTTTTTTCTCTCTTGGGTATCACTCGTTATGATGCAAAACATAAGAATAGTTTCTTATTGATTGATCCGTCAACTGTTGGTTACAATATTTTCGGGGATGAGATAGAATTATTGATAACATTGTTTAAATTTCCTAATGCTTATGTAATATGCATGAAAGTGTGGTTATAAACTAGTTCATGTGATGAATATATCTCTATTTTAAGTTTTTGGTTAAATAGGGCTGTATCCTTGCCTTACCTAAAATTTTCTTCAAATTATATTTCTTCTCTCTCTCCCAATTTACCTCCCCTATCAGCTAATTGGGGTTTCTTGGCAATATTATGTAATGTAGAATAGTTCTATATTAGCATTAGGCTTAGGGAGAATTGTTTCAGTCGAGGAGATTCGTAGATTGAAACTACCCGATCGAGTCCATGGAGATGAAGACTTGAAGGCGCTACACACTTCTCTAAGCATGCCCATGTTGATGGACTTTAGATATACTAGAATGATTTTAGTAATACCCTATATCTCGGGTGATTTACGTTTAGGAATGTCCATAATCATCATTGTTATTTTTTTATATACTTTTATTATGTTATATGATGTTATAATAATTGCATAAAAACCCTCTGAAAAATATTAAGTCGAAATGGCTACGGTATTAAGAATACCAGTCATGTCTTCCATCATTATGAGGTGCAAAGTGTGTTGGCTTGTGCAATGGGTTTGTTGTGCACACATAAGACCCATTTTGCACAAGTTGGCACAATGTTACCTCATTAAATATATGCGATATATATTGTGCTGCATACTTAAATGTCACTACTTGTTGAGCTACACTTAAGGGTAGTTTCTTTTTCGGTAAACAAATGATGGATTTAACTTAACTAGAATTTTATAGTTTGTTGCATACACACAAGCTATATTAACCTTAGAGGCAAAAATAAATGGAAGTTACATACGATGTAATTGGTAAGAGTTACTTACCAGTGGACTTATTCAAGATTAATCATGTTACATACGACGTCTTGGTAGGATAAATGGGATTTCATTACTTCTACTAGGAGACCTTCCAATGGAGTCTTCTGATTTCCATTTGGAGGGCAATGGAACTTGCCAAATCTAGTGGAAGATATGATTTAATAAAAGACCTCGGTTATCATGTATTATATTTTATGATTATCTGCTCAAGCATGTTGTTCTTTACTTGTAGATTCATAATCTATTATATCACTATTGTTATGTAGCATACTTGATGCTAACAAACTTACTGAGCCGAACTACGTGGATTGATTGAGAAACTTGAGGATCGTCCTCATACAAAAGAAATGGTAGAAAGTGCTACCAAGGAAGAGAAGGTTGCTTATCGGAAGTGGCTAGGTGATAGCACTATGGTACAGTGCATCATGCTAACATCTATGAGCAACGAGCTCCAAAGACAGCACGAGCCTATGGATGCTAAGTCTATTCTTCTTCATCTCAAAGAGTTGTATGAAGAGAGTAGAACTACTAGATATGAGATATCTAAGCAGCTCTTCCATGCTAGGATGATAGAGGGCACTTTTGTAGAGGTGCATGTCTTAAAACTAATCAATTTGATTTAATAGTTGGGGAGTCTAAGCTTCACTATTGATGGAGAATTAAGTCAAGACTTAGTTCTCCAATCTCTGTCAAATGCTTATTCACAGTTTATAGTAAACTTCCACATGAACAAGAAGGATGTCTCATTACCCGAGCTCCTTAATATGTTGAAGACCACAAAAGCTCACCTTGTGAATGATAAAGGTAAGGTCTTGTTAGTAGGAGGCACCTCCAATAAGAAGGTGAAGAAGACCCCTAAAAAGGGAAAATCTTCTTATAATAATGTGAAACCTAAAAGAAATATCAAGAAGAAAGGAAAAGAGAAAATCTTTGAGAAACGTACCTGCTTCCATTGTGGGAAAGATGGCCATTGGAAAAGGAACTGCAAGTTATATCTTGCAGAAGTGAAGCAAAAGAAGGCTTTTGAAGCCAATTCTTCATGTGCATTTGTTGTTGAGGTTACTATGTCATTAATTAATTCTACTTCGTGGGTATTTGATATTGGATGTGGATCTCATTTCTGTAATATTTTGCAGGGACTGAGAAGAAGTAGAAAGCTAAACAAAGAGTACAACTCATGAGTCAAAAATTTTGCAAGAGTTGTAGCTTTAGCAGTAAGAACATTTTGTTTGCTTCTGCCTTTGGGAAAAACTATTGAGTTTAATAATTATTATTGTGTTTCAGTTTTAATTGGAAATATTGTTTATGTTCCTTTGTTGCTTGAACAAGGTTATGAAATAAATTTAAAAGGCAATAGTTGCTCTATATTTCATTTATGAGAATTATACAAAATTGGAAAGGTTATCAATTGCTTAATAGTTTTAGAAATTAATGACAATATCGTTCATGTTGAACTAGTTAAGAAAAGGAAAATGAATGATCTGAACTTCACATATCTCTAACATTTAAGATTTGTTCACATTAACAAGCATATGATTAATAAGTTATATAAGAATGGGTATTTTGACTCATATGATTATGAATTACTACTAACTTGTGAATCCTGTCTCAAAAGAAAAATGAATAAGGCTCCATCTAATGGACATGGAGAAAGGGCACTAGAGTTGTTAGAGTTGGTCCATACCTCTTCTTCTCTTCAATGGCCAATTATTCCACAGTGGAAGCAAAGAGTTTGGATGCCTTCATGTTGTATCAGCTGTTTCCATTCGCCCACCTAGATCCACTTCAGTAATGGCTTATTCAGATCCAATTGAATACATAACCTTGCAAAGCTTGCCGTTGCCCCAGTTGTGGTAGGGCTATCAATTCTAAGTAAGGGGCCAAGCTTGTTTGCTATCCTAGCTAGAGTCTCCTTGTTATAGTATTCCGATGGTAGTCCCGGGAGTCTAATCCATGTTGTGACAGTTGATTGTGATGACTTGTACGGGTTAAAATTTGGCTCCCACATTCTCACTGTGAGGAACCGGTAATTTAAAAACCACGGGTCATCCCTAGTTACTCTTCCTCTATCGTCCCTATTCTGGAAAGTGTTGGGATTAGTGCTCTAAAACCAATCACAATTGATATAATTTTATTCATGAAATAGCATTGAGACATTATTATAATTCATCATATGCTGCTATATTTTATGATGAAACACATAAACTATGATAATGATTTTAGAGTCATGATGAGATCATGCCAGTAAGATCTAAAATCCATAAGTCTTAGTTTAAAATGTTTCTAGTCGTAGGATCACTGCATAGGGAATCAGTGGTCTGGTAAGACTAGTACATTTATTACATGTTCTAAGGTATAGGGTAACTGATCTTATAGTTACTTGTGAATAGTTACTAATGTAAGAATGTATGTACTCATTATGAAGTGAGTTTACTGAACTGATTCGCTTAAGAATTAACGAAATGGATTTTTAAATAAATGTCAATAGGTTATTCTTTAGGTGATAGTATGTGTAAATGACCCTTAGACTTGAGATTACCATAGTATCTTGTGAGAATTAAGTTGCATTTTTGGTTTATTCCTTAACATGGTTCTTTGAACTATGTGTAGGGTGTTGTAGACCCAATAAGACTCTTATGAAGATAGTGTGTAATCAATCAAGAATCGGTTAGTTCTCATAAAAGGAGAGAATGTTCTATGTATTTTACTTAGTATTGACTCGATAAATCTCTAACCAAAGTATGATGAAATATTAGAAAATGTGTTTTTGGTATTTTATTGATGAGTCAATTACTAGAGAATTGGATACATATGGATAAGAATTAGGGGTTGACATTTTATCTATATCCTAATCTATTCGGGACATTATATAACCAAGGGATTTAATTACACAAAAACTAATCACAAAGGGTGTTCAATTCTTTTGATTGAAATCCTCACTATCCGGGTAGTTATGACACGTTACTAGACGTCAATCTTAACTTGTGGTTTTTTTATTAAGATTTAATCAATAGTCTTATTAAATTGTTTAATAAAATATATTAATTTACTACCGATTTAGTATGGAGCCCAATGGATCACATACTATATAGGTTATTTCTCACAACTAAAAGTTGATAATTTAAATTTTAGTTTAGGCAGTTAAATTTAGCTAGCACGAAATTGCCCACATCGATCACATGCATGTCTTATCAAATAAGACGATTTCGAAATTAGATTTATAATAATTTGGTTATATTCTCGGTTATTTAGTAGTGTACTAAATTATCGAATAAAATTCGATAAAATGTGTATATAAATACACGTACGTGCACATCCATATATTTTTGTTTAGATAACGTCAATTTGAATAGTTTGTCCCATCCTTATCCAATTCTTTGATTGTGAACGGAAAAGTGAAGTTTTATATGCACAAATTAATATGAAATTAAATGGATTAATTTTTACATTTGAAATAGAAATTAATATTGTATTGAATTGTACCAATCAAGAGATGGGTCAAATACCTTATATTGAAAACAATACTAAAAGGAAAGGTCAGCATCATCAGTGGGTAGAGAGAGAGCACCCTCCTGCTATTTTCATCCCTTGGCGAATTTCGTCAAAAGGAAGATAACTAAGAATATTAGAAAAATACAATTGTGTGTGATCGATTTTTGAGAAACGTTCTCAATTACTACAAGGTGACCTGATGTGAATACCATGGAGGGCATACATGTATGCGTCTAGTCAAATAATCGATTCTCGAAGTCATTCGTGTAGATGTTGTGAGATATCATCGAATTGAGGATTTAAACACAATGACTAATTTGGAGTTTTTGTAAGTATATTCTTTACTTATTTCTTCATATTTGAATTTTAGATTGCGTCAAGAAGATATTGGATTAGGGAATATAATTTTATATTTGAAATTTACACTTCCGCCTCGTATTGATTCCCAACAGAAAGTGACTGTGAAGAATCCATTAATGATATCCACGCAATCCATTTGCCCGGTCGTTTTCCACAAGGCTGCCAATCGGCAACAAAATTAGCTATATTCGCAAGGTTTGCCAAACAATCTGATGATCAGAGACTCTAGCCATGGTTCTCTGATATTGATATTCTCGGCCCTCGTGAGTAGTGTCATGGGGGCTCCATCATCTTCCTCTAACACGTCATCGTCCGAATCATCTATCACAAAGCGTTCAATGTGGAAAGCTTGATCAAAAGCTCCTGGGATGTTTCCCGCAAGTTCGTCTCTGTAGGATTTAGGAAGTTCAGTAATTCCTTCAACGTTGGTTGCCACATGTGGAGTTGATTCCTTGATCCTCTTCGTACTTCGCTGTAGTTCGTCTTCCTCTTCTGTGGATTGCTGAGGATTCTCGAGTGAAAAGCAGCCTCCGAGAGCGTGGGAGTTAGAGCGAGAAGCCATGGAAGTTAGAGGTGAGAATTTCGTCTAGGTAGGGACCCCCGAGAAATTGGATCTTCTCACCTTTGTAAGAAACAGCAAACGCGCATGATTTGTCTTTAAAAAATGCCTATGAACGATTTTTTTTTTGTTGGATAAACTAAAAAACTAATACTTGCGCGGACTAATTCATATAATATAACTATTAATGAAATTAGATTGAGATTACTCTGATAATCATCATACCTCTAATGCTGTTATTCAACTACATGCCCCTTTTTTTTGGAAACGTGATGTGTTACCGAAAGACATGAGAATTATACAGTCCTTCAGATCCAATTCCAAATTTTGGTGCAAAACTTGATGTACATAGCTTATGTAGCAATTGTGCGAATGTACGAGAACATTCTCCCAAGCATAACTTGAATTAATTGTTCATTATTCTATTATCGGAATTTGAACACCCTTCTATTCTTCTCCTCCCATATTATATGTACATATTGAGTTCATAGCAATATCTTACTTATCGTATTTAGTCGGCAACTTTTCTAACTTAACCACCGATCAGCTCAAACTGCCACGTGCTGTCTTCGTGTAATTCCTAGTTACCCAGCAAAGCAGTCCAAACGCTTCCTACAAACATCACAAGAGAAATATATATATATATATATATATATAAATGTTCCCGAGATTCTTGAGATCTGCAGCAAAACTCAATAGGTTACTAGGAATAGAAAAATTCCATTTAATTATCCTATTCCGAGCGGTCAACTTGTTCGAGCAAGCAAGCCATGCAATAAATGAAGCACGTGGAATGTGAGCTGGGAACCAAATAAATATCGGCCAATGCTGCCCTGGAATTCATGTCTCGAATCAACTCCCAAACACACATGGTGTCACAAACCAGTCATTATTGTCCTTTGCCCAAGCCAACCCATATCGGATATTAAGGTGCGGCCTCTAAGCAAGGCTCAGGTGATTTGGAGCTTGACTATCAGCAGTCCTCGGCCAAGCCCAGTGTCCACATCTCAAGACAGAGGTCCGTTTGGCATCAAGAGGTACGCTAGCGAAGCACTGCATCCCCACTAGGCAGTATTAAATTAACAGTCCAATCGGCAACCATGTGTCATTCCAAAAGAAAATTCGTTCTCCCCTACTCACCTCATATCGTAACGGTGGTCTCAATTGATCACGCGATTGAAGAATCTTCCTCCAAGTCTAAGAGTAATCACCGGAATTTTCAAAGACCAAAAGCACCACACTTTAAATGCTATTATCCAACAAATAAATGTGCTTCCACGCCATTCAAAGCGAACCAGTATTCAACAATATTAGTCATGTATTTTTATAAATACCCACCTTGTTCCAAAGATGGAGATCATGAAGACCAAGTCCCCCTTCAACCTGTGGCCTGCATACTCAACTCCACATAAGAACTGCCTGCAAAGCCTCTGAACCTCCTTAATCACGCTGGATGGAAGAATGAAACTTGAGCACCAGGAATTTGCCATGCTCTGCAAAGCAGACTTGATTACATCCGACCTTTTAAAAAAAAAAAGAACAAAATAAAGTTATTCATTTTATAGGAGGATAATTTTGAATCATCATTATTCAGATATATATATATATATATATATTTGGAGTGTCATTCTTCAGATATTGAGAAAAGACTTACCCCTTGCATAGAAGTTAGAAGGAAAAGGAAGAGAATGAAGGGGAACAAATATCAAGTTTTTATTTTGTTTGGATATCTTACTATATTATCGATATCTATCTAGATGTATATATTATTTAAGTGTAGTTGCCCTCATTTTTGTAATGTCTAAAATGTCTTAATTTAACAAATGAAAAAAAGGATAAAATAGTAAAATCACTATTAAAATTATATCTACCACTTAAAAATCATAACTAATCATAGATTATATATTTTATTTTTGTACACTCAAATTATCTATTATAATTTGGAAAATCAATCAATTTACACATTTAAAATGAATTTTTAATTTTATCTAATCAATTTTTACAAGAAATTATGTTTAGTTACGTTAATCACAATTGAATCAACATTTACAATAAATTCTATTGCGATAATCCGTACATGTATAACATTGGTTTGTGTCTAGTATTATTTAAAGGATGAGGCAAGGTAATAGGTTTCATTTTTAAACTTCCAAAGATGTACTCTATCAAAATGAATTTTACTAATAAAAAATAATAAATAAGGATTAAATTGTAAAAACTATCCTTAAAATTACAATTACAATTACAACCTAAAGTATTTTATCATTATATTTTAATCGTCTTCTTTTTAATTTTTAATTTTTAATTTAATGTTATTTATTTTACGGACAAATTGAAATATTCTAATTTTAACCAATATGCTCATAAAAAATATTTATTCAAAAGAAAATAATTATAATTAGTTACAATAATTTTGAGTTAGCATTTGTAATTAGTTCCATTGAAATAATCAATACCGTGTCTAGCACAAGAGAGAAGGAAGAGTAAGTTTCATCTTTTAGATTTCAAATTTGTGCTTGATAAGTAGAAATTTAACCAATGAATGGAACAATAAGTGTCAAATAGTGAAATTAGTCTTAAAACTACTACTATATCACTTAAAATCCTAAATTCTCTTGATTTATTTCTTTCTTTTTCTAATTATGCATATTGTTATCATGATCACACTTACATTAGAAAAATTAATAATGCTAGAAAAAATTGACACTTACTTCAAGGATCTATAATATTATTTGAAAAATAAAAATGATACAAAATTTCTTTGTTAGACTATAACTAACAAAGTTAATATCCCAATAAAGATTAAATTTGANTCAATTTTAGTATAATATTCATTTTTTGTTAAGTCATCTTACATCACATATTAATTGTTTTAGCATTGTAAACAGTAATTTTCATGGCAATGACATAAAATAAAAAAATTACGTGTTAAAATAACAAATGAAGTATAATTTGTGGATGATTAAAATATACAAAAAAATTCACATTAAATTTAAAAAATATAATATTTAATTGACATGTTTGCCTAATTAATAATGCCTTATGAGATATGGGTTGACGTCTAAAACTATTTACGAGGAAGAGGGGAGTTGGCCTCATTTTTTAATTTTCAAAATTCTCCTTCTCAAATTCTAATCAACAAAAGGTACAAGTCTAGTTTTGGCTTTCTACATCATCCCCTTTGTTTTATTTATTCTATTTTTTCCCTTCACTTTACATCAAATGATTAAATAGCTCATTCCGCTACCCAATCTATTAATTTTAACGGATCGCTTCCTGCATGTAACTGATATGTCACTGGGAGAGAGAGTTGTGGCTCGACTATAACTACTGTGAGGAGATATGACGACGATTGAAGGAAAGAGAGGTAAAATTTTTCAGCCTTTTTGTTTTCAATTTTTGCCAACTAATTTCTTCAATAGAGATGAGTACCTCAGCGTTAGTGGCTACCCACCTTGGTCGAGCATCAGGAATTCGGAGAAGTTGAGAGACTGAAAGTTGGGCAAGCAATCGGAAAAGGCGGATTTGTAAGTTGTGGAAGGTGAAGGAAGAGGTGGCGGCGGAGGATCAGCGTAAGCAGGAGAAACCATTAATTTAATGTAACCATTGACTGAATGTATTAGGAGTGGTATAAATAGCAGTATTTAGAAGTTATTTGCATATGGCTAATGTAGTTTAAATCGAAATGATCTATTTTGGAGATAAAACTTGTTTAATATAAATTTTTTTCATTCATAAAATTTCAATTAAGAGTAAAATATATTAAATTATCCTAATTAGCTTATGAAAAATATATCATGCTTATTCATGCCAAGCATTCACTCTTCTATTTTAATATGGTTAATTTCTATATGAAATTGTGGAGTATTTCACATGTGGATAGAATATTTCGTATATTATTTCTTTTCTTTGCCCTTCTTTCATTCTATGGCACATTATTTCAATTTTAATGTCATTCTTTATGTGGAGGTGCCAAATTTACATATTATGTCACTACATATTTTTACAAGTATGTCAATACAAAAATTTGTAACTAATAAAAAAAACATGTTCTGAAATGTTAGGTGAACTCACTCTTTACCGTTTCCTTCCTTAAGTAAAAAATAACACGATGAGTATTGTTGCCTCTTTTATTGAAAATTCTCAATCAAAACAGACTCCCAATTCAAGTAAGCCTGAGAACTTGTATGTTTATCTCCAATCAAAAATTATAAATATGATCTTGCGATATTAATATTGTAGGTATTATACATGATAAATCTACCAAGTAGGCCTTTGATCATTTTTTGAATTGGTAAGACGGTCAAAGGCTAACAAGCATCATTTGGAGAGCTCATGGATAAGGGGCACAATTGAAAATAAAAATAAAAATGGTTTTTTCATTGATTAAATTGTTATGATGTAATTTATAATTAAATCAATACTTTTCGCATGCAGGTTTATACCTAATAGGAAAAAATATGTTCTAAAATGTTACGCGAACTCTCTCTCCATAGTTTTCTTCCTTATGTAAAAACCAATACCATGATTATTGTTCCCTCTTTTATTGAAGATTCTCAATCAAAATAGTCCCCTAATTAAAATAAGCATGAGAACTTGTATGTCTATCTTCGTTCGAAATTTATAAATATAATTTTGTGGTATTAATATTGTATGTATTATATAGATTAAATCTACCGAGTAGGTATTTGATCATTTTTCAAATTGGTAAGGTGGTCAAAGGCTAACAAGCATCATTTGGAGACTTATGGATAAGAGGCACAATCGAAAATAAAAATATAAATTGTTTTTCTAATGATTAAATTGTTGTGATGTAATTTATAATTAGATCAATAGTTTTGTCATGCAAGTTCACTTTCTTTAAGTCGTCTTTATCATTCTAAGAGGATTACATGGATTATTAATATTTATAGTGTCTAGCCATACTAATTGTCCGTTGGACTTCAGTGTTTTATATAGGATGCATGTAATAACTAATGGTAGCTAGGATATTGGATTTGAATGCAACTTTATAGCTGATACTCAATAATTATTGTTTGTATAATATTTCTAGAGAAGTTGGTCATTCATTCCCCTATAGAGACCATCTATAGTTGTATATCCGATCTTCACACACTATCGCGATATTAATATCAGCTCACAGTGTAATTGCATATACGGATGAGTCACATATGAGAGTTGCATGGGCATACATATTAGGGGGAGACTTTGAGCTAGTGGTTCCTGATTATGTCCGAAATAATCTTACCCATAGATGACACTCAGTTTTAACAGAGTTTGCTTGCTCATTTTGTCGGTTCATGATATTAGATATTTAGCAAAGATATTTAGTTGATGCTCAATTTACGAGCAACAACACTTGTGGCAAACTTCTTAATATTTATGTAAAATATGGTTCTAAACATCTAGATTCGAACACTATGCAATATGTATTTTCCATTTCTATAGAGCATGTCCCCTCATATAAGATGAAATCCGTAGTTTTCATATTGATCATTATCGATGCTAGCCTCATATATTTTCTTTCACTAGCCAAATTAACATATTATGTAACTACATATTTTTACTCGCAATGGATAAACGACGGTTTTATGAGATATGTTTATGGACTTAAAAAGAAAAAGTAAAATAAAGATAAAAATAAATTGAAATTAAAAAAAGAAATTCATTAATAAGAGTTGAACATAAATTTTTTTTTTATAATTATAATTAATTATTTACTTTTCTAACACTAATCCTACCCTTAATATATACTTATATTAAAAATAATATTTGATATGAAAACAAATAGGAAAATAGAATGCGTATTTCAACTTTTTAATTAATTTTTTTGAGAATATATTTCAGACATGATTAATATTTGCTTAATGACTTTTTGTCTAGACACGATATTATCATGTCAGAGCCTAAACTGGGCCTAGTTGCCACCTGTAGCTCCTGATTATTAATTCTAGAAATAGGAAAATGAGAGGATGTAGGTATTTATGTATTTATTTATTTTGAGTTAATACTTAAAAAAAAAAAACTCATCAATGGACCCTGCCTTTCACAGAGTTTGGTTGCTCGGCTCTCTCCCTCACTCGTTCAGCCCTAGCCCCAGCAAGCTTGGCTCGTGATCTCTCCTCGTCCCAGCTGAAGGTAAGTGGTGGCTTATTTATGGGTGTTTTCCACCTAATCTATGTGGCTTGCTGAAGCTCGGGTCTGTCTTAATATCATCATGGAATGCCCACTCATTTTGTGCATTTTATCCGGCACCTGTCAAGCAATTGACAATCCTAAAATCCTTGATGCATATTTCAATCCGCATAAAAAAATGGTGAGGTCAGCAAGTGCTATCATCAGCTGACCCGGCTTCTACCTCTTCGGCAAAGACAACATGGAGGTACCGGATAGGACAACGTTCTTTTTCCTTATTTTATAAAGCAATGGTATTTTAATTTCAATCATTCCATCATTATTTTTTTAGATGGGTAGAACATCTAGTGCGTATATGCTCGGAGAGATAGAAGAAATTCATACGAGTAGAGTGACCCATGAGGTGAACGCGTTTTTTTTAATATTGTAAAAAAGAAAAAAATTACTACTGTAGTATTGTAATATCGCGAGCAAATATTCACTTCAGTGAGCAGTGGGAGAACCCCCACATGTAAGGCAGTTTCATCGAGGGAGAAAAAGGTAGAAGACTTGACTCTCGTCTTGTCACCTTGTCCTTTGGATACAGTCATTATTTTAACAAAATAATATTAATAATATAAATAAATAAATATAATATCATACATTTTATACTAATTTATAATAAAAACTTTTAATAGAAGTATCATATTAATCTAAATTGAATATAAAAATATAGATATAAATTCAATAAAATAAAATAAATA
>CXYZ01003098.1:2557321-2568471 GCA_900006705.1 Sonneratia caseolaris
ATGGGTTCATGGGTCGGACCGGGGGTTCAATGGGTTGAACCGCATGTTTAAAAAATAATATTAATAATATAATATTACTAATAAATTTACATAATATCATAATTTGAATATAATTTATAACAAAAATCATTAATATAACCATTATATTAAACAAAAGTTTAATATAAAATGTAAATATAAGTTTAGTAAAATAAAATAGGTACATTACAATATGTTTTTGTTTTTGTTTTAATTTTAAGTCGGCCAATTTTCTCATGGGTTCAATTGGGTTCACCGGTCGGACCGAGAACCGGCCGGTTCAATCGGATTTTTTCTCTTTTAATGTGCAATTGAGTTTTTTGAAGGAACCGGACCGGGTGAGTGGCCGGTTTCCGGTTGAACCGGCCGACCCGATCCGGTTTTTAAAACTATGGAATTAATTGATTTTCAAATTTTATTTATTGAAAGAGATTTTGAGAAGCCAGAAAACTACAAGCTAGCTAGCCTAGCGCGCTCCGGCTTTCGAGCCTCCGCTTGCTCCACTGCCCTGGCTTTCAAAGCATTGAAATAAGACAAGACAGGGGGTGGAGTGAGCCTAGAGTAGAGGCTCTGAGACTCTACCTCAGACTTAGGAGGAGAAGGGAAAGAAATTAGGACATTAACCGACCGAGGTTGGAAGAGCAGAGGGAGTTGCTCCGCCAGTTGATCTAGACAGATGGGCAGTCTCTCGCATCTCGCGCTGTGGTGTGGTGATTGGTAGAGGAGCCGAGCGTACGCTAGAATCAAGTGCCTAAGGGATTCCACTAGGCAATCGGACCACTAGCCATGGAGATCGTCCACAAAAGCTGCCGCCGCAATCCCCAGCTATTCCTGCTTGGGGTCATTGGCACCTGCACGTACGGAGAAATTAAGGTATGAGCGTAGTCATTATTAATTTATTAATATAGTGAACCAATGAAAAAGTGACACGAGTCCAACTCGAGAGTACACACAATCTGTAAAGATGTCCAAAAGTTTCTCATATTTGCCGACTAATCCAATCCCTCTGTTCCTCTGTTTCTCCTCCGTCCGGCTTCCCGCTTGTGCAGATGCCCCTGTTCTGCTGGTCCCTCTGCAAGTCCTGCTCGTGAGGTTGAGCCCTCACTGCACTCTGCTTCTCGGCTAGGAAGCCTCCTTGACCCGCTGCTGCCCCTCCGTTCGTCGCCTCCTCCTCTTCTCGGCCATCTCTGCTGTTCTACCTCTGTTGCTGCTCCTCTTTTCCCTGCTGCGGCTCAAGCTCGGCCTCCTCTAGTCAGCCCTACTCGTGCTGCCGCTGCTCTACCCCTCCTCTGCTGGGCCTGCTGCAGCTCGACCTCCGCTGCTGCCAGGTACGAGGCGCATTCAGTATTAGAGTTGCATAGTGCATCACTTTCCACGTCCTCAGCAACAATAAGCAGGGTTTTTTGCCTCGTTAACGGTTACTCTTAACACTTTCACCACAGCGTCGATACCTGTTACTTTCTTCTCATGTATAGGAATGAGAGTATCATCCATTTCACATTTCTGGTTTCTGTGGTTGTTAATGAAGTATAGGGTTATGTTTCTGCCGTCTTGCATCAGATATTGTGAGATTGTAATCGCACCCCCTCTTTCCCAACTTTCTCCATGTCTTTCGCAATCAATTCCCCAATTTCACTCTCCCTATTATCAGATATTGTTCCGACCTGGGCTATTTCTTCAAACGTGCTAATCACTAAAGCTCTTACTTGTCTTCTTTATAACTTAAAATGTGTCCTCCAAATTATTTTAAAAAAAAGAAGTAAGAAAACATGTCTCCTATGGGACCAACGGTTTTATGAGATATGTTTACGGAAATCAGTATTAAAAAAAAGTTTATTAATAAGAGTTAAACATAATCTTTTTTATAATCATAATTAGTGATTTACTTTTTTAACGCTAACCCTACCCCCAATATCTACTTACATTAAAAATAATATTTGTTATGAAAAAAACAGCTTTTTATTTAATATTTTTTAAGAATATACTTCAGACATGCTATTTACCTAATAACTTTTTGTTTAGACACGATACTATGATGTCAGAGCCTAAACCGGGCCTTAGGTTGCTACCTGTAGCTCCTGATTGTGTGGGTATTTATTTATTTATTTTGAGTTATTACGTTAAAAAAAAAAAAAAACTCATCAAGGGACCCTGCCTTTCACAGTGTTAGGTTGCTCGGCTCCCTCCCTCACTCGTTGAGCCCTAGCCCCATCAAGCTTGGCTCGCGATCTCTCCTCGTCCGCTGCTGAAGGTAAGTGTTGGCTTATTTATGTGTGTTTTCTACCTGAGTTATGTGGCTTGCTGAAGCTCGGATCTGTCTTAATGTCATGGAATGCCCACTCATTTTGTGCATTTTATCCAGCACCTGTCAAGCAATTGACAATCCTAAAATCCTTGCTGCATATTTCAATCCGTATAAAAAAAGTGAGTTCAACAAGTGCAATCATCAGCTGACCCCGCTTCTTCCTCTTCAGCTAAAGACAACATGGAGGTAACGCGTAGTACAACATTTTTTTTTCCCTTATTCTATAAAGATACTAGTACTTTAATTTCAGCTATTCCATCATTATTTTTTAGATGGGTAGAACATCAAGTGCGTATATGCTCGGAGAGATAGAAGAAATTCATGAGAATGGAGTAGCCGACGAGACACATGAGGTGAATGAGTTTTTTTTTTAATATTGTAAAAAATAAAAAAATTACTATTATAGTATTCTAATATTATATAAATGCTTTTATTTGCTTGTTTATAATATTTTAGAATCCTGTTCATCACCAACAAGAAATTCAAGCGAGTCCTCCTCGTGTATCATCTCCTAATAGCAAGTATGTTTATTTATGTTTGAAAATTATAAATATGCGCTTGTGATATTAATATTGCATTTAGTAATTAGTATATATATATATATAATCTTTCTTTTCTTTCCCTTTTGTTTTGAAGGGCCCACTTTGTGCTGCTTTTATACTATGCTATGACACTCATTTCCGGCCTATTAAATGGTATCGAGTCCAACATAGCCGGTAAGCACAATTTTTCTAATTTGAAAGATTAAGGATAAGAATGATAAGAAAAATGAAGGTTTGGGATAAAATTAACAAAAGTAATATAGGTTGGTATAACCAAATCAGTCATTTTACCTAGTTTTTATTCTTATTCATTAACTAAAATTATTGTGCATTGTTATTGAATTGGTAGTTTTTATAGATTTAGGGATGATAAATCGAAAAGGTAGGATAATTGGCGGTTCAATTTATTTTTAATTTTTATATTAAAAGAGCTTCTAATCTTAGAAATATAATTTTATATTTTTAGGAGGTGTTTTGGGAACTCGGCCCTTTATAGACCAATTTTGGCATAACGAATGGATTAAACAGTCGCTCGCTAGCAAGAATATAGTATGCCAATACGTCATCATTCCAATTGTATTATTTAATGTGGCATACTATTTAGCGGCACTTCCATTCTTTATGATATCTGCTCTGGTCTATAAAAAAATTGGAGGAGACAAGCTCTTGGTAATTGGAGCACTCCTTCATTTTGTCGGGCACACATTCCATTTCAGACCAGAGCTCGTGCTGATTTTTATTGGACGCGCCTTTATTGGTGCAGGAGTGGGAACTATTATTCTGGTAAGATTTATGTTGTTTGTGATACGTAATTTACATTTCAATATCTTTCATAGAATGATACTTATATTAATAATATAGTAATTGCCATTATTTTAAAATTTTGCAGGCCATTCAACTATTGATTTCAGAAATTGGCCAGGATAATCATAAGAATAAGCTTAATAATATATATGCTTATTCGGTGGTGTTTGGGACGCCAATATCTTTCTTGATAAATTATGTTACTAATATATATTATGACACTATAGCATGGAAAATCTCTTTTATGTCAACATTTCCACTTTCTGTATTTTTATTAACTAGTTGTTTTCTCCACTATTATGTTAGGAGGGGTAGTAGGAACAGTTTGGAGGTTCCAATGTGGAACTCCGTTAGTTTATTATTTGTAGTGGAAAACCGTAAGAAATCACTAATATCGATAGCTCAAGCACTATTCCTTCCTTTGACTGATTTCGGCCTTTTTATGGCTTGGAGTCCAGTCATATTATTAGCCTTCAATGTTTCTACTCAGACCACCTATAGAGTAACATTAGGTTTTAGTATTTTGCAATCCCTTACTATATGCCTCTCCACTTACATAATTACACATTTTGGGAGAAGAAGGGTACTCATCTGGTCCGGAGCGGTTATGATGTTATTTCAGGTAATTAATCTTATCCATTTTCTTGTAATTAAATTTGCTGCTCATAAAATTGAGCTTATACTAATAAAATTTATATATTGATTTTTTTTTACAGGTGGTGATTGGACTTTTACTGATTTTGACTGGTGATCCATATTACGGATATCCCAATAGTGTAGGGATTGGAATCCTTATATTGGTGGGGATGTTTCTCATACATAACGGATTCCTTGCATCAATACAAGGATGGTTGAAAGATTCACTCCCGGATGATTGTAAAGTTGGCTCATTATTTTTCCGTCAGTCTATTAGTTTTGTCATTACAATTGCTATAACATGGATGTCACTACCTTTGTTTTGTCATTTGGGTGGTTCTATGTTATTTGTTATGGTAGCTATTATGTGTGTATTAGTAGTATTTGTGTATTATTTCATAGATAATGATGGGAATGATGAGATGTAGTTATATGAGTTTAGTACTATAATAAGCTACTTGAAACATGCAGGAACTCACTCTCCTTCTCAGACTCCACAGGTAGAACTGTTAATTAAACCTGCCAATGATGCGGCATGAAGCTCAGTGCTAATAATGTCATGTAGCTCCTTTGCGTACTCCATCACATTCAGAAACTATCAGCTAATTGAGGACCAGAATTTCCCAGGTTCTGAACGAATTGATCTAAAAGAAGAACCGAATGAAGGTAGCCACTAACAATATAATTTGGGGAAAAGATCAATTAAAATATTTTCTGAAATATGTCACGCTAAAAGCTAATAAAAAAAGGTAAAACTGGCAAAGGAAAAAAAAAAACACCTGAAAATATTTCTCGTCTGAGATTATCATAGAAGATCTCACGGAGGATAATACTTATCCAAATTCACCAAGTTCTTGCTCAAAGCTTTCTGTTCTCATGTCATATTGATGCCCATCATCGAAATTGTCGATCTGTTCAGTGACAACTATAGGACAAATCGTCCTTCGAACTTATGGGTCAAAATTGAAGATATACCGTCAAAGCATCGACAATCAGGCAGCCAAAACGAATGCTTGACTCTCCAATTGGTCCGACATCTCATTGCAATGTTTGGATTAGTGTTCCAAATCTAATCACAATTGATATAATTTTATTTATTTTTATTTATGTAATAAAATTGAAGCATTATTATTCATCATATACTTATGTATGCTATGATAAAATTCATAAACTATGATAATAATTTTAGGATCATGATGAGATCATATCAGTGAGATCTAAAATCCTCAAGTTTTAATTTAAAATATTCATAATCGTAGGATTATTGAATAGGGAATAAGTTGTTTGGTAAGATCAATGCACTAATTATAAACTCCAAGATAAAAAGTAACTAATTTTACAGTTATTTGTGAAGAGTCATTAATATAATAATGTAGGCACTTACTATGTAATGAATTTACTGAACTGATTCACTTAATAATAAACTTAATGGATCTTCAAATAAATGTTAATAGATTATTTCCTTAGGTAATAGTAGGTGTAAATAACCCTTAAACTTGATATTATCATAGCATCTTATGAGAGTTAAATTAAATCTTCTGTTTATTCCTTAACATAGTTCTCTAAACTATGTGTAGGATGTGCTGGACCCAATAAGACTCTTATGGAGATGGTATCTAATCAATAAATTATCGGTTACTTCTCATAAGAGGAGATAATGCTATATATTCTACTTGATATTGACTTAAAAAATATCTGATTAGAGTATGATGAAATATTAGAAAAAGAGTTTTCGATATTTCATCGATGAGTCAATTACTAGAGAATTGAGATACATATGGATAAGAATTAGAAGTTGACATTTTATCCATACCGTAATCTATCTAGGACACTGTATAACCGATGGATTTAATTACACGGAAACTAATCACAAAAGTTGTTCGATTCTTTTGATTGAAGTCCTCACTATTTGGGTAATTATGATACGTTATTAGGCATCAATCTTAACTTGTGGATTTTGATTAAGAGTTAATAAGTAATCTTATTAAATTATTTAATAAGATACATTAATCTACTATCGGCTTAATATTGAGCCCAATGGATTACACACTATATAGGCTATTCCTCACAACTAAAAGTTGATAATTTAGATTTTAGTGTGGACAGTTAAATTTTGTTAGCACGAAATTACCCACATCAATCACATGCATATCTTATTAGATAAGATGATTTTGAAATTAGATTTATAGTAATCTAATTATATTCTCGGTTATTTATTAGTGTACTAAACTATTGAATGAAATTCAATAAAACATATATGTAAATACATGTACGTGTACATGCATATATTTTGTTTAGATAATGTCAATTTGAATAGTTTGTTCCATCCTTATCCTCACTCGACTCGAGTCCAGAAACCTGGCTCGTGGTCAGTTGATATAAGCCCGAGTACGGAAGAAAATTGCCCGACTTGTGGCTAGTTGTTCCCCTTGTCTGAGATAGGAAGAAGAGTATTTGGCTAGTAGATAGTTGTTGAGGGTGGGTGTTTAATGGCACGTGGCAAAATAGACCACGTTGCCATGTGAGGGCGGATGTTGAGATATACGATCCCACATCGATTAAATGAAGAAAACGTTGTGAATTTATAAGAAGGTTGGGTACCGTCATCTATCAACTTGAGCTTTTAAGTGGAAACGAATCCGATCTTTTATGGGCTCATAATGAATTTAACATGCTATCACAGTCAGGTTTTTGAACTTGGGTAGGCGAGGTGTATTAAATGGCTTGATTTTTGCATTTGAAATAGAAATCAATATTGTATTGAATTCTACCCGTTAAGAAAAGGATCAAATACGTTATGTTGAAAACATTAAGAAAAAAAAACGGTGAAAAAGGAGAGAAGAAACCCCAAGGGATGGATGCGAACCTTCAGAGGAGATTGCCAAGGATCCACAACTCCTTGATGGCCCTACAACCTCAGAAGATGGATGCTGCGACTCGGGGGAAGATCGATCATGTTTGTATCTTATTTCAAATATGTGTATTCTTGTGTCCAGCTATTTTGTCTACGGATGACGACTGAATTAGAAACCTGCTGCCTTTGCATTGATGAATAACAAGTAATGAAGGAACGATCCTATGAATTATTGCGGGTTTGCCTTTATTTTGTCAGGTCTCCTAAGCGGGGTATTTTTATCTTATTGCGGGGTGAAAGCCCGATTATTTACTTCATAAAGTGAGGAAGTTCTTACTCAGGTTCCTGACAGTGTAGATTTCTCTAGTTTTACCTACTTGCCCCAATAAGAAGTTACTTCTTATTCTAACCACCAAAAAACAATTTTGTCTACGCAAAATATGCGAGGTCCAGTGGCTTGTCAACATGAAGACCGGTAATAATGTGCTCTCTAATTAGCATGCGTACTTGAGAGGCGACGGCATTTTATATGCATTATTATAATTTAATCTTCTATTATAATTATTATTTAAGTAAATTATAAAAGTGAAATTTTATAATTTAAAAAATAATTTTAAAAAGATTTAGACTCACGTTCAAAAAATTGGATAGTTTCATGATCCCTTTTATATATATATTTTTCCAATTTAAAACATTATTACCAATGCCCAGTAGACAAAATTATTTTGGAAAAGATACTTTTCGTACGGAATATTTTACCTTTTTCTGGTCATTTTATCCTCATATTTTATCAGTTACATTCCTTCCCAATATATTTTTTTATTGGTAAATTTTCAATTCAAAATACCGGACTAACCTGAATCGTTAGGTAGCCTAACCGAAACCTCCGTGGTTAAATGTATTAGTGACCAAATTAGTATATCTCCTACTGAAAATTAATACACTTAGTGGCCAAATTGGTTATTCGTTGAATAGATAATATTAATGGCCAAAAGTTTATAATTACAACTTTACAAAACAGTCATTATAAGTCAAATTATATTATACTTTGAGATAAATTATAATTAAATAATTTTTGTCCAACACATTAAAATTTTAGGTCTAAAATAATGACATCATAAAATTGTATGCGCCATATTTGATGAAATGTGTACTATAGTCCTTGTGTGGTAACACTTCAGTTTGGTCACAAAAATCTTTGATAGTCCGGTATATAAAAGTTTTTAATATAAATTTCACTTTTGTCAATAACATTGTAATTTTTATCGATTGTCATTTTCGGATTAGTGATATATGATTGAATTTGTCACTAAATAAAATATTTGGTACAAAGTATAGATTGGTGCCAACTCTTAATATGATTTAACACATACTATTTTGTGTTAACTTTATATTTGGTCATAAAATGCAATATATTGGTAATTAATTTCGAATTTCTCACAAAATACTGTGAGCAAATTTTGTGCCAATACTAGATAGTGAACATATTTTATTTTTGTCAATAAAATTAGGATTTTTATTTATTGCCTATTAAGTGGTGCCAATATACTTTATCACTAAGAATCCATTTCCCTGTTGTGGGGAAAAGTGTATGCAAGAAACGAAATAAACAAAAGCCATTGCATTACCAAAATCATAAATTCATGCACTATAGGGATTGTGTTTCAGGGATGGCAAAAAAAAATGCTATATTGACATGAGAAAAGCCTAGCCACCTCCCTTACTCAAGCTAAAGTTCGTGCCATTTCGTTAGTCACCTCAAATGCCATCTATAGTAGCTGTAAGAAAAGTTTAAGCCCTTGAAGTAAATGAAATGTTCAAGGGACAAAGAACTTCTTATTGGGGATAAAGCAAGAATTTTGTGAACAATTTTTTGATGAATGTTGTAAATATTTACGTATGAGATTGTTTCTAGATCTCACAGAATTACAAAATGCTGTTGCAAAATGGTCATGTCTTCACCGGACCCCTTTTGCTCAAAAAAGGATAATGTAAACTGACATTGTTTGCTCAAAAGAGATTGTTTGATGAATGTTGTAAATATTTACGTATGAAATTGTTTCTAGATCTCAATCTAACTTTCTAGATCTCACACAGTTAGATTGAGAGTGTTAAATTTGAGTGTGTTGTCTAGGCTCGTTGGGTACCAAGTGGTGCAGCTAAAGTATTGTCTATATAAAGCATACAATGTTATAATACAAATGAACTTTATAATGATTGTTTTATTTCCTACATTTGATATTTTTAAAGTATCATATATATGTAAGTAAATAATTAAAGCCTTCTAACTAATATGTTACATATAATATTAGTATTACCCATGATTGAAAAGATAAGATTTTTTTTATAGGTGTAAACTATTAAATAAATCTCAACTAATTTAAATTTAAGTAACAATGTCAAGTCTCCTCATCTAACTCACTAGGGCAAGAAGATAAAATTTAAATTATGAAAATCTTAAATCTTATCTAGCAAGTAAAAGTCTATCAATATAACTTTTTTTTTTTACAATATTTGAATGTGATATTTTACTTAAAAAGAATATATATTAAATATTGCCATTCAACTCATATTTATAAGAGAATATATTTAAGTTGTAGATTCTTATTTTACATACCCAAAGCAATATCTAAATTGGTTAAGATACGATATTGTGGAATTTGTGACTTTGTCATGATCCTAATCCCATGTTCTTGCATGATAATTAACAATTACTGAAGATATTTTCTCAGTAAATATCTTGTAGATAATGTTGAGACAAGTCAATTAATCTTAGTCCATTATTTTTTTTTTATTAATATACCAATTCCCATTTTTCTTTCGTATATAAACGATTTTACATAAATATGAAACTAATTATCTTGGATTCATGTATACCATCAAATATTTATAGATTTTATTGTTCTTCATTAATAAATTTGAATATGGTTGTACTAGTAAGGGTCAGTAGATTTTATTTGGCAAATAGCATTCCATCCATCAAGGTTATAGTATTGACTTTTTATATAAAACTAATCCATATAGTATCTTGTTGATTAATGGCCGACATGAAGGTTTTATTTGGCAAATAACAAGAAAGAAGAATGTAAATTGACATCGCCTACTCAAAAGAGATTGTCTGATGAATGTTGTAAATATTTACGTATGAAATTGTTCCTAGATCTCACATAGTTAGACTGAGAGTGTTAAATTTGAGTGTGCTGTCTAGGCTCGTTAGGTAACAAGTGTGGCAGTAGCTAAAGTATTATATATATGAAGCATACAATGCCATAGTACAAATGATCTTTATAATGATAGTTTTATTTCCTACATTTGATTTTTTTTAAGTATCATATATATGTAAGTAAATAATTAAAGCCTTCTAACTAATAGGTTACATATGATACTAGCATTAACCACAATTGAAAAGATAAGAATTTTTTATTGGTGTAAACTATTTAGTAGCCATAAATTAAATAAATCCCAAATAATTCAAATTTGAGTGACGATGTCAAGTCTCCTCATCTAACTCATTATGACAAGAAGATAAACTTTAAATTATAAAAGTTTTAAATCTTATCTAGTAGGTAAAAGTCTATCAATATAACTCTTTTTTTTCATAATTTTCAAACGTGATATTTTATTTAAAAGGAATATATATTAAATATTTTCATTCAGCTCACATTTACAAGAAGATATATTTAAGTTGTAGGTTCTTATTTCACATACCCAAAGCTATGTCTTAATTGGTTAAGATAGGATATTGTGGAATTTGTGACATTGTCATAATCCTATTCCTATGTTCCTAAATGATAATTAACCGTTACTAAAGATATTTTCTCAGTAAATATCTTGTAGATAATGTTGAGACAAGTCAATTAATCTTATTCAATTATTTTCTATTAATATACTAGTCCCCATTTTTCTTTTGTAGATAAACGGTTTTACTTAAATATGAAACTAATTGTCTTTGATACATGTATACCATCAAATATTTATAGATTCAATTGTT
>CXYZ01003098.1:2579992-2624081 GCA_900006705.1 Sonneratia caseolaris
TATAACCTAACAGAAATTAGATTCAATTTATCACTATGATTTTATTCTTTTTTTCATTTTTTTTCTCCACGATAATATCAATGACTAAATATTTCTTTAGTAATATTAATAAAGAATTTTTTATAGATAAATAAATTAGCTATTCTCTTAGGATAATTTGGTATGTCATGGTAAATTTAATCGATGTCATTCCTCGAATAAGGTCGATAATTAATGTTATGTTGAAGTAGTAGATTAGTGATATTAGATTGTCTTTTACCAACATATACCATCTCAACTGTATAATATGTATATGTGTGTGTGTGTATGAATCGATTTATGACAGAAATGCTACTCATGTGTTTTGCTTCATTTCAGGTAAACCCCAGTGAATATGGCGATACGAAAACTCGACTTTACGTATATTGGACAGTGAGGATTTCCTCCTACAACCATTTTTTACGCAAGATAGAATTTTAAATGCAATTCTTATCTCACTTGTGCTCGTCATTATTGTTTGCAGAGAGATGGATATCACTCTATAGGATGCTTCGATACAAAATGCCCTCGGTTTATATTAGCTTCAACAAGCTATCCACCAGGATATGTATTTGAAGAAATTTTTAAATGGAGGGAAGTTGAGTACTACACAAAGGTTTTCATTACGCAGGTGAAATCTCTAGACTTTTTTTTTTTTTTAATGAACACTTGTTCTGATATCTTATTTGTAATATATTTGTGTGTTGAATTAATAACGGATGACACAACCTTCTTTACATAAGATGATGGTCAAGCTCGGAGTTAAATAAGAGGAGTTAATGATTTCTATATGCTTTTTATTAAAAAAAACCCTCAATTCATTTGACTCAACAATCAAGATAATGTTGTCATTCACTTTCAATGAGATTTTAAAAGGGAAAATTTGTTTTAATGTGATTATGTAATTTATTTATTGAACGAAATGAAGACAACAAAAATAAAGGTTGAGCAAGTAATTTTGAATATTTCAAGAACTAAATGAGCAAAAAAATTATGTGAAAATTTCAAGAAATAAATCACCTCTTGCTGTTGATTTCTCAAATTTGTCATATTCTTACTGTACCGAATGGTTTATTTCCTTTCTTTGTCAACATTTGACAGGCAAAAAAAAATTGGTGGCTTGTTGTTGAAGGAGAGAATGTAGGATATTGGTCGAATGAAATACTCACGACCTTGTCATCTGGTGCACAAACGGTAAAATTTGGAGACGAAGTATTCCAACGGGACCCAAGCCAAAGTAGCCCCCAGATGGGAAGTGGAAGTTACCAGGCCGGACTTGCACTCACCACGGCAATGGACGAAGGGATCGAAGTAGCAAATGCCGATACAATTCCCGTCTTTCCAGATCCGAGGTTCACCTTTATAAAGATGTGCAATTGCTTCTTCGCTGGAGCTAATTATGATAGAGGAGGACGAGATGGATATGCATTTCTCTATGGTGGGGGTGGGGGCAAAGATTGCAACAGATGTGATATCTCACCGCCTTGAGAAAACCCCCCCAGCAGTTAAAGTTATTATGCAAATCAATTGCCTGTAAATAAGAGCCTAATAAGCTTAGTGGACATGCGTGATTTCTCTCTTTTTGTCAGCTCCTTAATGCTCGGACACGGAAATGGCTGCTAGGCGGTCCGACCCCTGTGACACCTTCTTACCTTAGCAGCTTATCAATTCTTACTTCTTTTGTCTTCTGTAAAGTGGCGATTCCTTTGGGACTTCTCTCAAGTTTTCACATATTTATGTGTTATCCTTCTTGAATATTATATTATAGTCTTTCATAATTATTTTGCTGCTTCAGAATACAAGAATCATTGAAGCACTTATACAGAGGTGACTCTTGCTCTCGTTCTTCTCGGGACATTCGAAGTCAATTTAAGACGTTATCTTTATCTCACAGGCCTAGATACAATGAAATATTCAAGAACTAATTTTCAATATTGAGCAGCAGTTCTAGTATGGCCACCAATGAAGAGCCTCTTGGAGCAACCAGAGCCTCTCGCCTTGAGCAAATCCATGGTGGAGCAAATTCTTAGTCGAAGAGAGGTTCACAATCGTGTGAGCAACAGCAAACCTGGCGGGTTGCACTAGTCTGTCTGGAAGATGTCTTATTCCTACTATTGCTGTTCTCAATGAAAGTCTAATACATACCAGTAAGCTCCGGATGGCAGACGACAAGCTTGTCCTTGATAAACTTGATCTTACTTTGTCGAATAATTGGTAGGCTATTCAATTATTAATATGAGATATTCTATCAAAATATTCACCACCCAAAAATGGTATAGAAGATATAATTCATGTCAACCTCTCTACTCTTTTCATGGCATAATATCCGATCACCAAATTCTGACCACAAAAAACTTAACATGAATCAAAATCCAATGCGCGTCCATATTCCTTTGGTCATGGTATTTTCCTAACTAGGATCAACTTTTTTTGTAGTACAAAAAGCTGTGTCCTGTCCTTTTGAAGTTCATAGAGCTGATGTCCTAAATTCTCTCCTAAAAACAATAATTAGATGAAACAAAATTGTTGAGATATACAATCTCATATTGATTAAATGAAGAAAATATTATGGATTTATAATAATGTTATGTACCGTCACCTATTAGCTTAAACTTTAAAGTGGAAATCGGCTCAATCCATTATGAGCTCACAACGAATTTAAAATGGTATCAAAATCAGTAGGCTCACACCTCCTTCAACCCAAGTCCAGAAGCATAACTCATGATTAGTTGATATAAGTCCAAGTGTGAAAAAAAAATGGGCGTAGAAAACAATTGCTCGACTTGTGGCTAGTTGTCCCAAGGTGTTTAATGACATATGCTAAAGTGGACCATGTTACCATGTAAGGGTAAGTATTGAGATATACAATCCAATATTGATTAAATGAAGAAAACGTTGAGAGGTTATAAGAAAGTTGAATACCGTCACCTATTAACTTAAACTTTTAAGTGGAAATGAGTTTGATCTCTCATGAACTCACAACGAATTTAACAAAAATAAAATAATATGTAAGAAGCACAAGAAGCTTTAAAAAAGGGTTAAATTACAGGCTGAAACAACAAGGGACAGCCCCAGAACCTGATTTAAGTCAGGATAAAAAGTCAACGGTATATTAAATGTAGACAAATGTATTTGTTGCTCCATAAAACTGTGTTTTCATAACAACTTAAGAGCGAGAATAATTTTTATTAGTGTGTTAAGGCGCCAACTCAAATTAATTTTTATTACTTACTTGGTGTGTCAATTTTCGTTACTTTGGTGGCGCTTGATAGCTAATTTAAACGCTTAAACCTCAGTCTTCAGCAATTAATTGAAACGGCGGACATCGGATCATTTTCCGTCGGTAGTGGCCCCATCACCAGCCGAGCCATCCTCAGTCATCCGGTCCAAGACCATAGGCATCCTGGTTGTTGATTTCTGAGGGAGACTTGGGATGACCCTCGATGGTCATGGCCTAGAGCTGGTCATCTTAAAATAAAACAGATAGACATACCATACCGCCCATGGTGCTCCTAACTTGGGCCGACCTGCAGCTGTTTTCTTTTTTTTCTTCTCTTCATTTTTCATTTTTCATAATGGTCCAAGACCCCTATGTATAATCTTAGGACTTTCCCCTATTTACGATCCCGCAAAAATATTCCCAATATTCCGCTAGAGCTATGAAAGTGAATCCATTGAGATGGTCCAGAGGGTTTGAGCATAGGCTGAAAAAGGTAGAGTTATTACTTTTCAGAATATTATAGATGATTAATTGAATATTATTGTTAAATTCCGGAGATTATCATCTTCTGTCCAAGAGTCTCATAGCCGATTTCTGCTAACCAAAAGATCAACATATGCTGCAGTTATAAAAAATCCGGGTAATTTTGAATATAAGGAGAAATAATGAAATAAAGGAATATAAAGGGGATGGGCTGAACATTATTGGGATCTTTGTAAGCGGTAGACGTGGGATACAAACATCAGGTATAGAAATTTATAAGAAGCGAATTTAAAATCCTAATATTCTTATCAAAGGAGATTTGATACATTCTCGTGAATGTACGCATCGTGTACATATACATATGATGTTTGATGAGATACATTTTGATTAAGTTGCCTGTGATGATGTATGTGCATGATCGCTCCAAAGAAAAAAAAAAAGTTCAAACGTTCGGATCCTTCAATATCATATGGGTATTCCGGCCCATCAACGAAAATACGGGTGCTCCGAGCAACATTTTGTACGAATATTAATCCTCGTCTTTGGTATGTCTGCCATTTGGTCGAGACCATCAAGGATGGCACAGTCTAACGAAGGACCACTAGGGGCTAGTTTGATTTGATTAGATTACCTGGAGAAGGCAGTGCATGGAATGGAATTCAATATCGGGGTCATCTACGTGTTGGAGGTAACGAATAGGAGATAAGCTAATAAGCCTTTGCCCTTGTTCTCTTTGAACCGATAGAGAAGATGAATTTGAAATTCTTAGGTTACCCAGTTTATGTTTTGGAGTTCGAAGATCTACAGACCGATCAGCGACCCTTGGGGAGGAGTGCAACATGTCATTAGCCGAAGAAGCCAAAGGTGAATGTCTAAGAAGGGAAATGTATGCTCATCAACTAAAACATTGCATGCATGTGACAAGTATCCATCCAGTCATCAGATTTAACTTTAAGCATGTCGAGAGTTGGAGTAATCACTGCTATGGCTGCAAGAGTTCTGCAATAGTTTGACACCCTTTCTTCAAATGCCTTATAATTTTTAATTCATGAATATAAAAAATTTATAATTGAGAAAGTTTTGTTAAATCTTAGTTCTCATGACCCAAATAGATTGAATGGCACTTGCTTGGCAAGGTTCGAGAACCATGCAATCTCTTCGGGGCAAAAACAAGCAGAGAAAGAATCGAGCAAGTTTATTTTGCCCCCTTTTCCTGGCTGAAACAGGCTCTCATGATGTTCGTTTGCCGTTGAATGAGGAGGGTGCCAAGTTCAGTGACGATTAGATCAGGTCCCCTCAACTTACCGATTCTCAAAAGTTACGGAACTAAAAGACCCATCAATAAGCAGTTCCACAAGCCATTGTGATGCTACTGTTGCTTCAGCTTTACTCATGTGCATAGCCTATCTATGTGCAGGTCTTAGCAAAAAGGATCAAGTTATTTCATTGAGTATGCACAACCGACTCCTGCCCCCCAGCCCCCACCATTTTTTTTTTCTGTTCACATTTTTAAGGATTTCACAAAGCCGTTATCACTTGGTTTTCGAGTTTTTGCAGATACATTGGCAGATGAATCATGAATTAGTCGTTTTTCTTTCCCCTATCTTCGGTTGGTTCCGTAGCTCTTATTTTTGCAGCCTCCTCGGCCAGTTATACAGGCGAATCCAGGGAGGATCAATCGTTGATGAGTTCCTGAATCAGTCGTTTTCGAAGCTTATGCTTATGCCAAGATAATTCATTCATTACTCGATATAGTCATGTCTCAAACGTTTTCACCTCCATACTTGTACCGACGACTTATTAGAAATTGCCCAGAATCCGAGCCTCATCATTCACAAGTGATTCACATCATATTCATCGAAACCATTAAACTGTCTTGTACGATCAACTTGTGATTAATGTAACACATGGATCTCCTTTTTAAATGCTTACTTCCCTTGTATGCTTCACGACAAAAACTGCTATTGCCAGTGCGGCACCGGGATTGTACATCATTAATAACATCATCTTAGCATCAGATCCAACTCAGAAGTCTGAACTTCATGAGATTCCGTTCTAACCGAGAAAAAAACACTGGAAGGAAAGATCCAATCCAAGAGCAAGACACAACACTCAACAGGGAGATTTTTCCACTGGGATAACTAAGGGAAAATAGAAAACTACCAACTTGATTTACTCAAATTTTCCAACCACATTCTGTACAACTTAACCCCTCAAGCCGCTCAAAGAACCAACGGGGAAAGTCAGCTTGAAATTTTCCCCCTAAATCCTCCCTCCCGACTCTTTCTAATTACATCATTCCATAGGGGAAGAACAGATAACAAAAGATTTGATCCCTCACGAAAGTTCATGAAAAAAGACATCCTGGATAGAACTCCAACCCTTAGGACCTAATCAAAGGACCATCCTCTTGAATTATTTCGACATACTTACAGGACAGGACGCTTCGGTAGCATTTACACTATGACTCTTCTTTAACAGCTTATGTACAACTAAATTGGTCTCTCCTCTGGCTCAATCCGGATCTGAAAATTCCTCTCAAGCAGTCAAATATTTAGTGGGTATGATGATAAATTATGTAATCGCGTGATGTGTCTGGCCTGGATTGAGATCTTTTCATGCCAGGGCAGGGATGCCACAGCTCCGGCGATCCCTGCTGAGGCAATCAAACCCCTCAATTCTCACCGCTGGCTTGCTCCCAAAATTCGGCCGCACACAGCCACCTTGCCTAGAAGATGATGGAGAAGAAGGCAAGCCTGGAGTGGGGCCGGCAATGGGAGAGAGCGGAGAGAATGGGAGGAACTTCTCATCTCCAAACCTGTCGTCCCTAATTAGTGGGTTAGATACTCTGCTCGGCGGCGACCCGCAAAAAAATGGGGGCGACCCGCAAAAAAATGGGGGCGACGAGGCAATTTGCACACAAGACTGTTCCGCACCGCAACCACCATCCTGCGTAAATCGGCCAAAGTTAGTATTCCCTTTCCTTCTTCTCCATCAGGAAGCACAGAAGATAATCGAACAATTTCTTCCTTAAAAAAAAGAATAAAAACTGCACTTTAACAAGATCTTAAATGACACCATGAAACATCCTCCTTTTCTAAAGCTTGGAAAGCGGAAACCGGAGAGATGTTAACCAGAACCATATGCAAAAGTTCATAAAGCTATTCAAATACTTATAGAGGTAACAACAGCGGAAATTGTGCACTTGTCTATTCATTTCCAAAACGACACAAAAATTGGACAATCATTATATTACTGGATCTAGCAAAGAAAATTGCGGATCTGGTGGAAGAAAAGTAGGATTCATGAAAAATCCACCAACGATGCTGTGTAACGCAATTCCAGACTATAAGGAGAAAAGAGGAGAAAGGGCAAACCTTCGTAAGGATGATCTCTAAAACATCAGCTCCAGCTTTAGAATCATGAGGTTCCACTTGGTTGCTGCAAATGAATAATTCAACAAATTAAATCAGACAACTGAAAGCAGCTTCTAATTCATCGCAATTTCAGGATAACAGGTTAATCGAAAGATGGAAAGGAAAATTAAATACCTGATTTGCCACCTAAGGGGCCTCAGGGTGTAATCAGAGACAGTGGCGGTTAACAAGCCAAGGCGCCGGGGCTTCGGGCAAACCACGGCCTCCCTCCTCATCTCTTCACAGGCGAAGAAAGCGTTTGGCTGGATAACGCAGTGATTCATCCTTTTTCCTACTGTAATTGTTTCTGAGATTACCTTCTGGTGGACCTCCCAATAAGCAACCGGCTATTCGTAAGAGAACAGAATGGTATGAGAGGCAGAATTGATGAACGATAGGTTGATTAAAAAACTAGAACTTTGTATGTAATTTTAGCGGATCTAGGTGGGTGAGAACGTAAGCTAACCGACTCAAGCCCCCAAAAGAAGATGCTGGTCAACAAATCCTGTTCAACATTCGGCAGATTATTTTACTCTAGAGCCCCAAAACTCTAAATCCTCAAAGAACCCAAAGAGGCAGGCTAGCTAAATTTATAAAGCGAATTCTAGTCATTTCGGAAACTCCTCGAAGAAGGGGCTCACTGTTGAGAAGAAAAGAACATGAGAGGCTTTAAGACATCAGGAGACAAAAAGGAATTCTGAACTTTCACGAGCATCCAAGTCGATTGTTTTGGATCTGGTTTAAGAAAGAAACAGAGAGGTGAAAAAAGAAAAAGACCGCGAAATCGATAGGTAGTTTTGAGGATCTCTACAAGTTAGCCGAGAATAAACGAAAAACCATGAAAGACAAGGAAAAAGTTCAACAATCTAAGCAAATAAGATGAATCAGCAGCCAAAGACCAAGAGGGGAGAGAGAGAGAGAGGGGTAGACACGAACCTGAGCTAGAACTATACAGCTCCTGACAAGGAGGGTTAAAAGAAAGAGGGGGAGAGCGTACAACCAACGCCACAGAGGAGGAGCATTAGATGAGAGATGGGAAGGACACGGAGGGCGAGGCACAGTGCAATTTATACAACCACCAGATTAAAAAAAAATAGAGGAGAGTGAATCTGGCGAAAAGTCAATATGACATGAGAGAGAGAAGAGGAGAGAGGTGGGAAAAGCTCGCTTCAGTGTCATTGGGCAATAGCAGTGACAAGGGACGAGAGAAGGAGACACAGAGAGAGGTACGCAAGGCTCCTGCAACAAGACTCTCGACAAGTGGTGGGCAATGTCTGCAAAAAAAAAAAAAACCAATTTTTTCCCCCTCTCGAATGTTCTTTCTATTTCTAAAATAGTAAAATTTGTGATAGTGCCAAGTAATTTCTTCATCTTAAAAATGTCAAAACTGAAGGAATTATGTCAACTATAGCGATTCCTCTTGGACGGACCCGCTGGAAGAAATATTTGATTGCTGTATCTCGTGAAGTTAGCTGATTTTCTTGGTAGTTGAGAAACAAACTTCACTCCTGTCAATTTCACAGAAGTTAGCTGATTTTCTGGCATTGCCTTACTGTCTCAAATCAAAGCAGACGGTGCCTCCCGCGCCGCGAGAGATCGCCTCGGTTTTAGCGTCCCGTCCACCGTACCACACCATGCCGTTCCAATAAATTAATTCAATTATTTATTATATTACCTTTTTTTTTTGTCTTCCCGCGCACGATAATATAATATTATTTATATGGTGCCCCGGGACTGGGAAAAACAAGAAATCTTAAATATCTCATGTGAGTGGGACCCGCCGCCCAGACCAGAGCTAGCAAGAGCCGCAGTTACCGACTCACGTTTGCGCGTTCGTTTGTTTTAGCTCAGAATAAATATTTTTATATATATTTGACATAAACATAAATTGATTTTTAGTATTTGCATTTTTCTTTCATAATAATTATTATGATTTGATATGCAGTGATATTTCGAATTAAGTTTACAGTATGCAATATATATCTCAGTGAAATTATCCTAATTTAAAGAATAAAATTTTATTTAATATCTTATTTTCCCTTCAATGTCATCTCAAATTTACAAATTTTTTCCTTTATCCAAAAAATAAAGTCAAACATTATATTTTTTTAATTATATTTATTTTCATTATTAATTATAACTGAGATATTATGATATGACGTCAACCACAACATATATATATATATATATATATATAACACTCAAGCCCCGCATCCTCATATGTTTGGTTAGTGAAAATAAAAAAAGGGGTGGGCTGTCGGGACTGTGTCAAGGGATAAAAATATGGACGCCGATTTCCAGCGGATAGGTTATGAGTAAGTAATGGTCGTGCAGCGAGTGCTCCCGTGAAGGAGAGGGAGTTAGGTTGGTTGAGCAAATGTACCATTCGCCACTGCTGCAAGTGAATGAGGTGCATTAGTAGAAATGTGTTGCAATCAATAATCCACCGGCCATCGTCCTCTCTACTTACTATTCGATACGACAAAAGGATCAGTCACACGCTTCTCGGTGTTGGGAACCGAAGATATTGCACCGGCCCCTTCTCTTTGGAGAGGAACCGAGCAAAATTATTCGATCTGAGTGCAGACATCGTAATTAAACAAATGACAAAGTTGAGTGCATGCTAAAAATAAAAAGATATCCTATATTAGAGTAGCCGTCAAATATTAATTTAGCTGAATTTTTACGGGATAATTTATTTACGAAAGTGACGTTCCAGGAAGCATCCCAATTCATATGATTAATTGACAAATGACCTTTGCTTTGCCGGGATACAAGTCCACTACACACTGATAGCGAAGTTTTTTTTCCTTTTTATGGCACGTCGCAATCAGCGGTGCTCAATCGAACGTGGTGGGATCACACGGGTGACTGACTGCACGACTGCAGAACGGAAGGGTCGCGCAATTCCAAGACGAGCAATTGATAAAGACAAGTCTACAATATATATATATATATATATTATTTATTAATTTAAACTTATAAGTTATGTAAATTTATAAATAAAAAAATAAAATGTATATTTAAAATATATCATTTAGGAGTAGAATTAGATGAATATTTTATCAAAAATGAAGGGAAGGTGAAAATAGGGATTATCAATTCATCATAATATTACAGACTGATGATAATAAAGATGATTAAATTAATATTTAATAGTTAGTAGTTAATGTTTCGTTCAGCCAAACCAAAAAAAGATTAATAATCACGTGGGTAGAAATTCATGGGGGAAATAATAGTCCATGTTCTTCAACTCACTACTCGACACGTATTCTCACCTTCCTAACCTGACGTGACCGTCCCCCCAAACTTGACAAGGAAAAATATTGTTTTTCATTCTCAGTAGGATATTAATATCTAATAATGGTAGATTTAAGTCAAGTTAGAGGGATTATTTTGGGATTTTTTAAAATAAATGTATTCTCATCATTTTTATTTATTTACTGTAAACGTGCGCGGACAGGAATCCTGAAGATTCAAAAACCCAAAAAAACATTTTGACTCTTTCTTTTATATTATCATTATTGCTGTTGTTGTGGGGATGAACGGAAGACGAACAACAAACTCCTCCCTTCCCCTACCTATTTTCAGTCATTTTGCTGCTGATGAGCATGAATGATTGAGGACGGTCCTATCATTGAAGAACGAACGGAACCTGCTGAGGCGCGGAATTTAACTTTGCCACAAAATCTAGTGGTTTTGCATTCACTCCTTAGAATATTTATGTGTCTTATGAAATGCTTAGAATCTTCTTCTTCTTCTTCTTCTTTTTGGCCAAAAGTTCATATCAGGTTTGAGTAAGGTCCCATAGGTTATTCTCCTTGTATACTTTGAACTTAAACTGATTAGATGCTTTTGAACTCTTAGATAACATAGAAGGAGAGAGATGACTTGCATTTTATTTTAAATTGTGAAAATTTCCGGTTAATTCTCATGGATGTGTTTCATACCGTCTCCTTGGAAGCTTGTCACTGGGTCTCTCCCAGTTGCACCCATCCTGCAATGACAGATCATGCGATTCTTGATTTAGCATGTTCATCTCGGTTATTGTTGCAACCGGTTTTGGACAGAAAGTCGAAGAACAGGAGTGGCCCTTAGGTGGAGCTCGGTGAGAGATTAAGCAGAGCCTGTTGGGCACTGACTAAAAACAGGAAGTCCCCAGCTTCCATACCCAGCATTATTTATTAGGCAGGGTTGGCTTTTTGACGTGATTCACCGATTGATCATCTCTTCCTAAGTCTGCTCCTGCAAGATATATTTGGCGGGTGGAAACGATAAACATCAATATCAACTAACTGGAACCGGATTTTGCCCCCACGAATGTGCTAATCCACCAATCCCAGGTAGTTGGCCAAATCCTCGGTGCTAGTCGGGTCAAGACCCAATTCTCTGTCATTCATGGATTTTTATGGTCCCCAATCATACTTGCGAATTGGGGAATGGTTCTGTTTCCATGCTTACATTCTTAACCCAGGAGATGAAACAAAGTGTGAGAAGATATTAGACATATAGGAACACATGAACTATTGGTATCTTCTCTGTGCTAGATTACTGGTTCATCTCACAGGGTAAGACCCGAGATAAGTTGATTTCACTTTCATATACAATAATTCTTTTCCTTACCTCGGATAAACAAAATATAGATTCCAGTGATTGCAGGATGAGATTCTGCAGAATCGAAGGAAAAGATATCTCTTTTAGAGCGGTACAGTTTCCCACTCCGAAAAGGGCACTATATCTCTGATGCTCACGTTTCCCCACTACAGAAAAGAGGAAAGGAAAAGAAGAAGAAGAAGAAGAAGAAGAAGAAGCAGATTCGTTGGGATCCTAACAAACAGCAATTTCATAATCTTAAATGGTATGAACAATCTCATGAGCCACTAACACATTTTATCTGGCAAGTTATGCTACAAGAAAGAGCAAAAGACAATGAATTGCTGCAGAAGAAAGGACTTAACGAAATTACATGTGAATCAGATTAGGATACCTATGCATGAAGCTTAGTCCCCTGAATCAGGACGAAGAGAGAAGTAAAGAAGAAATGAGCTAAACCAGGGAGTCGCAGGAAAATTTCATGTGCTGCTTCACAGAGAGTTCACTGAGCTTTGGATTTGCCGGTCATAAAGGCTCAAGAGGCAGCAGCATCTTCAGCAGTGGCAGCAGCTCTTTTCTTGGCAAAGTATTCCTCAGCACGTGCAAGGTTCTTTGCAACTGAGGGCTTGACCCACTTCTTTCGGCCCGGTAAGACTTCTATGGAACAACCAGCAGCCTCTAGCTTCTCTTTAGCAGCTGCTGAGAATGCACGAGCCTTGAAGTTCAACTTAACACTAAGTTTCCCATCACCTAAGATCTGAAACCAAGAAAGGATAATTTCTAAAACTGTTTTTAACAGACACTCATTTCTATTTGTGAAGTGCCGCAAAAGAGGATCAAGACAGATCAAGCATCAGCAAGGGTAGCTCAAAGGTTTCTTATGGTTAAAGGTTAGAGGTTTATCTTCTTTAGCTAATACAAATTTGTGTTAATTAGTATCAGCATTACTCCAGAACCTTAACAGAAAATCTCTGAAGAGTCTCCATGCATTGAAGTAGAACGATAATTTTCATATCTCAATTTCCTATACTCCTTCAGATGCATATTACAGCCAAATTCTCATCATATCTAACTAAACAAAGATAATAGTTTATTCAAATGGCAGTAATATAGTCCTGGCAATTCTGAAATATAATCAACAAAATCGAGTCATTATATTAAATGTAATCAATGTAGAACCAACAGATACAGGCTTCCCTTCTTTTTCCCATTGGATGAGCAATGAAAGATTTCAAGAAACTTTTATTCAAAGATTTTAAGTCATATATATGTAACCAGTTGCAAAGTTTAAGAATACCTTTAAAGGGAGTTTCCTTTCCCTTCCAGATGGATTGATAAGACCCTTCTTCTTTAGAGTTTCCAAAGACACCTCATCACCTTCTTGAAATCCTGCAGCTTCGATGTCTTTTAAGTTTACAGGTACATACTTTGGTAACCCCGCATGCATACCTAATGACAACATAAAACAAAGAAAAGGAACAGAAACTTAGATTGCTGATGCTCAATCACTCCCATTTGAAAGAATACAACAACCAGGACATGGTTGGACTTAACAGATCTCAAGCAAAAACACCAAATGAGATCTTCCATACATAATTGGTCCTTTGTATTACCAGTCAAGTTCACCATCATCACCTTATACAGCCAAAGGGAGACTGAGCCTGCTTTCATGGTTGCTCTTGTGATATCACATAGCCATAGGAGACAGTTGAAATATATATTCTAAACCTCCCCCTCTTATAAGCACAAGAATGAGAACAATCGCACAATCAAATGTCTTAATGGGAAAGTTATCTTCAGTATAAAATACTCTCATTAGCTCCAAACATGCAATGATGGCATTCAAGTGGTCATTTTGGACATAAGCAAACACAGCTGCTAAGTTTACATGAAAATCACGATAGTTCAACCCTATGTCTGTTTTGAAAGACAATCAAACCTAGAGAAACTTTAAAAACTTCAACTATACTGCAGAACACTCACATGAACTTGATTTTTCCCCTTTGCTTTGGAATGTATAAACCAGATAATTGCATAATCAATTACAGGCGTTTCAATGTAACAAAGCACAATCTAACTCCCAAGCATCAACGTATAGGTCATATACATAACCTTCAAGCCAAAAATTATTGACCAGTGACCACACATCTCATCCTGCATACTCATTTACTGTCGCAAGACCACACATCTCATCCCGTGAGTCTTATAAAAAGAAGTGGATGAAATTTAACATAAATTCCCCTACTAACTCTCTAAACTGCGAGTAACAATAAAAATAATAATAATTAAAGATACCCAATTTTTGCCAGAAGCATTTGCAATCTCATCGAATTAAATATCAAGCAGAACACTCGAGGCTTCGGCATAAGTGTATCTAAGGACAGGTAGGACACAGGTAAATGTCAATTTCTTTGGTATTACTTGCTCTAATTTCACTAACCTTCATGAAAACAAGCATATGGAAACAGAATACTTTCCTCTACAACTATATCTCAGAAATTGCTCCACTCAAGGTTCACTATCCCAAAAAGATGCTAATACAACCTCTTGGGCCTCAATTTTGAAACTTTCTGCGTATTGAAACCCTACAGTTCTAACGTTCCCGCGGATATTCTTTGAACTGTCCCATGAAGCATGCACTCGAACAGGATATGAGCACAAACCAGTGGCATCCCATCATCAAAGGCCAAGCAACACCTACAGATCTCGGGAAATATTCAAGGAAAGCAACAAAGTAACTCAATAACAGGTTACAAACAATGAGAGATGCCGGGAATGCATCGAGAAGAGAGAAATCCTATACCTCCAGCAATCCCACGGAGCTTCGGGATTCGCCGGTAAAGAGGCATCTGACCGCCCTCAAAGCCCTTCATGACCCCAGGTCCAGACCTGGACTTCTGGCCCCTCATCCCGAACCCGCAGCTCGCGCCCTGCCCCGCAGATATACCCCGCCCTTTTCTCTTCGCCTTCTTCCTCGACCCGGGCTGTGGGCCCAAATTGTCCAGCCTGAACCTCACATTCGGCGACGCCGTTCCAGAGACCACCGCTGCCGCGGAAGTAGAAACTGCCCTGATCACCATAGTCAGCGGCCGCTGTCGCCCCTGCAGAAAACTCTTCAGGGACGGTAACCGGAACTCCGTCGGTCTCGCGCCGAGGAATCTTGCGTTTCCCTTGAAGCTGGAGGGAGGGATCAGTGCGGGTCTCGTCGAGAAGGATGAAGAAAGGGATGGAAGAGAAGCCATTGATTGATCGTTGGAGGTGAAGCAAGTCGTCGAACTTCGCTTCACACACTCCCCCTACTCCGTTAGCAAACACGAGAGTGGATAAGACATCAAGATAAGAAACGACATCGACATCTAGTCGTTTACATGGGCCGACAATCTCATTTTTATTGGATCGTTCTATTCTCGAGCAGGGGTAGGGGGGTAGGCCGCTGAATAATAATTAGTACTACGGTTATCGGCTTCCATGAAGAACAGCCCATCCGAAAGCAACACAATTTCGAGCATCCTGGTCGTTGTACATGACTTAGGTGTTTCAATACTAAGCTTTAGATGTAACTAAGAAAAGGAAAATTCATCATTAAGAGAATTTTAATATTTACGAGTTGCTCTAACTTAAAAATTAAGTAAATATGGTTAGTTAAGATTCTACTTTTGATTACTTTCAAAAGGATAGGTAATTGATGGAGGATCTGCTTTGGTTATAAATAATGTCGTGCAGGATAAATCCACTCTATCATAAGATTCTATATAAATCTGGTAAAATTTAATTTGACACGAATTTAGCATGATAATACTGTGCTTGGCTGGGCTTATAGTGTCGTGCTGGCATGGCCCAATAATTTTATCGAGCATGCAGGACCTGATGATCCTTGTGCCGTACCGACATGATAATCTGATTAGGAAAATTTAAAATAAAACCTTAACAAATTATCATATACTATTAAAAGACAGAAAAAATATCATTTGTAAACTTATTTATAGTAACAGATAAATTACAATTAAAGGAGATTATTATATTACTAGCCAAGCGGGGGCTGGCCCTGTCTTATTATATCGTGTCTGCTCGACCTTATATCCTAAAGGGTTGTGCTTGGGCCGGCCCTTATCGTGCCATGCTGGAATGACTCGATAAAATTGGGTTGGCACGATTTGCTACTTCTAATTCATATGCATGCTCATAAAATCAGCTATGATATATAAATTAATAGGTTATATTGTGCGTATCAAGTAAATGGATAATTCATTTTTCATCCATAACTCATATTGTGTAATAATTAATTATGTAGTATGATTTTGGTTACGCACATGCTGGATAGCAATTTAATTATGTTTATTGCGGGTTAGATTAGCTCAGTACTACGTGATACCTTCCTTTTCGACCACTGTGATGACATAATGGATAGTGGTTAGGACCACGGCTTGTGATCACATCATCGATAATCGCAACTGGTTCAAACGAGGGGTCGATACAGAAACAAGAGTGATCTGATCACACAATCGATAGTCTCAACTGCTCCAGTGAATCCAGTGGCGAAACAAAAGGCATTCTGAGTGAGAGTGATCACACGAGCTACTGACCAGGGGCATCGTTGCTTTTTCACATGGATTAAGCTTGCCTTTCATCTATGACTAAATTGTTCAAAACAACAGCAAGTAGCTCCATCGAGCTTATCAATCATGATAAGGCATGGCACGGGAAGGTGCATTTCCTCTATAAAGCGTGGTCGATGAAGTTGTATCAGGAACAACCGTTTCATATATAACACAACTCAGTACTTTAGATGATAAGTAACACTAATCTCATCCATATCCAAGCGATAGGTTCCACCTAAAGAAGTTGGGCCACCTCTTAGCGCATAAATTTAAGTTGCAAATCTCTCTTGTTCTACAGCAACCTCATGCGTGAGATCGCCAAGGTCAAGCTTGCTTTGCTACAAAGGACAGTTCATAATTGCCCTCCGTTACCCACCAAGAAAAAAGAGCAATCAACAAAATACACTATACTACACTTAATGTTGAGCCAACAACTACAAGAAGGAAAATACAAACAGTTGGCTTCAATCTAACTACAGAAGCCAGCTGCAAAATTATCCATTAATCTAAAAGAATCGATTGTTGTTGCAGAAGAGATGATGCTGTTAACCATATCACATATCAGAGATAACCCACCAGAAATTTTAAAGTGGGGATGGCTAAATTTTGACTACACTCAGTAAATTAGATCCACATGATCCAAGTAATTGATCGATCTTATAGTAAATTAAGGGTTCAGAAGACGACTAAGGCAGTCCAGAGCTACCACTTCACGTTGAAAACTCCTCCGTTGAAGAGCTGGTTCAACAGCCACATCGGCGCTCCAGAAGGAAATAGGAGACGTGAGTAGAATATTATTTTTCTTTTTTATCTAATGATTATATTTTAAAGATTTACTAATTCTTTTCATGGTTTATTTAATGTTTTTTATTTTTAATAATTAAAAAAATTAACCTTTGTCAATTATTTTATCGAATGTTTACGTCATATTAATATACCATCATTTTCTATCATATATAAATTTAATTTGTATACATATATTATGACAATAGATAATTTATTCACAAATATATTGCGATCGGGGATAGATATACTTTGGAAGGTCACGAATCACACTGAACCGATCTACTTCGTCTGCCGGCATTCAAAGGATGGAGTCAATGTAAGGAAAATTCTTTGATGGAGATTCTAGCACAATATGACTTGGTTAGAATCGAAAAGATTCCTCCATACTTAAGTCGGTCACAGCATCACAAAATGCATGACAACTAAACTATTGAGATAGGATTCGTTCAGACCAGACTTAGGCTAGACCTTTTCTCTTTACGACATGATCACATAAATCTTAGACAGTACTCGTCTAATATCTCCTTTGTTGTTTCTGATAATGCAATATTCCTTAGTATATCTTCATCATATGTACTTTAAATTTTAAGATATACATGCGCAATCAGGAAACACCATTTAACAACTTAATCCAACGATCAACCTAGCCAAATGTTCCAATGGATTCATAGAATAAATACAAGATCATAAATCAATGATCAATCGTAAAATATATAAACACAACAATAGGAGTTAAAAGTATCGCAAAGATCCACCTCCACTCTAGAATATGTGCTGGCAGATCCAACTCTGGTCCTCGACTGGGATGCTGCGGTGGTTGATCCTCCTCTAGCACTTGGTTGACACGCTCCAGTGATGGCTCCTCCTCTGGCGCTTGATCAGTACATTGTAGTGATTGCTCCAATCGCCACTCCTCCTCCAGCACCCAACCAACAAGCTCTGATGGCCACTCCTCCTCCGGTGCCTGATCGACATGCTCTAATGACAGCTCCTCCTCTAGCGGCTGATCAGCATACTCCAATGGCCACTCCTCCTCTAGTGTCTGACTAGCATGCTCCAATGACTGCTCTAGTGGCTCCTCATCCTCTGCCACCAGATCAGCACGCTCTAGTGGCTACTCTTCTATCAATACCTGACTAGTATGCTTCGGTGAATGATCTGGTGGCTGCTCCTCTAGCGCCCAATTGACATGCTCCTATGGCTGCTCCTCCTCTAATGATTGATCGATAAGTTCCAAAGGCCCCTCATCCTCTTGCACTTGATCAGTATAGTCCAATGACTGCTCCAATGGCCGCTCCTCCGCCGGCACCCAACCAACACGCTCCAATGGCTAATCCAATGGCTGTCATCCTCTAGGGCTCGACTAGAACGCTCTAGTAGCTCTTCTAATGGTCGTTCCTCCTCTAGCATCTGATCTACACACTCTAATGATCAACCAGCAAGCTCCAAAGGTCCCTCCTTTGGCGCCTCCACTTGTTGCTCCTCATCTAGTGTCTGATCAATAAGCTCTTGTGTGCCCTCTACCCTTGATGCCCAATCAATAGGCTCTGCTAGTTGATTCTCTTGTGCTTGATCAGCATCCTCCAATATCAAACTCGCTGAAGCTACCTCAATATCCCCCTCATTAGGAGAGCGCCCTAACTCTAATTCCTTCTTACGCCTCTACTTCTTCTTATATATCACAACACCGTCATGAATAAATTTGGCTAGTGAAAGAAGATATATGAGGCCCGCAATGATCATGATTAGTATGAAAACTATGGGTTTCATCTTATATGGGGGGACATCCTCTATAGAAAAGGAAAATAAGCATCGGGTAGCGTTCGAATCACTACAAGAAATTTTATATATTGTGACAAATTTTGTTATCACAAAACTAATTTTATCATAACAAATGCAGTATATGGTAACAAAACATAATTTCATCCCAATAAACATGATATTGTGACAAATTTTATTTCATCATTAAATTTTATCATTATTAATGTATGTTTTGTGATAATATTTGATGTTGTCATTATATTTTATCTCGATTAGTTAGACTACAAAATTTTGTAATTGGGATTTTTGATATTATTTTGATTAAAGCAGTTACCAATAACAAATTTGTCAGTATAATTGAAATTTACACATATTATGACAAAATAACAAAATCAGAAAAATATAATATTTAATATATTAATAAAGTAATAATTATTGAAATATTTAATAGAAGATATTATGAAAAATATTTAAATATTTGATATGACTAGATGCATGTTATTAGTGTATCAGGTGAATCAAATTATTAAAACCAATAATTGTTACTTTTTTTTCAAAATAATAAACATGAAATTTATATTTAATATATGATATAGTTAAAATTTTGACATTATTAATTTTTATATAACCATATATAAATGTATATGATTGAATTTTTAATTTATCTATATTATTTTAAAAAGATAGAAGGTAGTCGATTTCATTTTTAAAAATTTTAAAATATTTTAATAAACGTAAATTTTACTAAAAATGATAAATTTGGAATTAAAATGTAAAATTACTCTAATAATCACAAATACTAATAAAACATAATTTGTTTATCTTCTTGTTAGTTTACATTTTTTATTTATTAATTTTAACTAAAACATCAATATGAACTTTCCAATTTTAACTAATTCACTCCTAGAAAATATGTATTCATTAAATAAATATAATTAGTTAGTTATTTTAATTAATTTTGAACTGATATTTTAAAATAATTTCATTGAAATAATATGTATAGTACAAATTAGTACCTAATATTATCTTTAAATAAGGATTTAAATTTAAGTTCTACAAATTAGTTCCTGAAACCTTCCGTTCGTGGTCCCTCTTCCTGTGTGCCCTTGTAGAGGTTGAAGTGGAGATGATCATATGCTCCCCAAAAGCCTCTCTCTATTGTTTCCGGTAATTATATACAATAATTTGTCTCTTTCTCAATGTCTGTCTTTTATTTACAATTGTAATTATCGAAAGAACTATCCTTTTTGCACGGATTGCTCTTTTCTTTTTTAACTTCATTGATCAATTAATTATATGATTTTTAACAAATGATAGAACGTAAAATATTTTACTCATATTAGAGTAGACAAAATCTAGTCATTTTGAAACTGTTAAATTATTATTTTTTAGGATATTAAAATATAAACATTCAAAAAGAAAAGTTCTATCTTTTTTCACTTATAACCACCTCGATTTGGCTCAAACAAAGTTTCATACTTCGATTTCAACTTAAAAGCACGCAAGTTATGCTAAGAGATTAATGAATTTTAAGTATGAAATTAATCAAGTTAAATCAATAAAAATAGAACAAAAATACATCACAAAGATCATAAGTTAGCTTGAATTAAGTACTTTTTGGGACTCAAAATTCATTTTGATTAGTTAATTACGATTTTTCTAACACAGGCTGCGCAGATTGTGAATAATGATCGTGTCTTAACACATTTTGGAAAAAAAATAACCATTCGAAGGAATGTTAATTTTGAGTGAAGTAATTGTCACTTGATTTTAATTAGAAACAAATTAAAAAAGAAACAATTCATAAAAATGACTAAATCAAAGATATCCAATTTTAATCAACAATTTTAAAAATGACTAGTATGCTCCAAAGGTCCCTTATCCTCTGTTGCTTGATTTGTACTCTTTAATGATTGTTCTAATGGCCACTCCTCCATTGGCACCCAATCAACACTCTCCAATGACTAATCCAATGACCCCTCATCCTCTAGGGCCTGGCTAGAACGCTTTAGTGACTATTCTAATGGTAGTTCCTCCTCTAGCATCTAATATGCATGCTGTAATGATTGACTAGTAAGCTCCAAAGGTCCCCTCCTCCTCTTGCACCTCCATTGGTCGCTCCTCATCTAGTGTTTGATCAATAAGCTCTTGTGTGCCATCTACCCATGATGCCTGATCAATAGTCTATGCTAGTCGATCCTCTTGTGCTTGATTGACATCCTCCACTATTAGACTCATCACAACTACCTCAATATCCCCCTCATTACACGCCCTAACTCTAATTCCTTCTTGCACCTCTGCTTCTTCTTATACGTCACAACACTGTCATGAATAAATTTGGCTAGTGAAAGAAAATATATGAGGCCCACAACAATTGTGATCAGTATGAAAACTATGGGTGTCATCTCATATGGGGGGACATCCTCTATAGAAATAGAAAATAAGTATCACGTAGTATTTGAATTTAGAGATCTAAAACTAGATAATATATAAATATTAAGGAGCTTGCCACAATTGTTGTTGCTCCTAGATTGAGCATCGACAAGATATCTTTGTTGGACGTCTAATATCATGGACTGGCAAAATGAGCAAGCAAATTCAGTTAAAACTAAGTGGCATCTATGGGTTCTCGGACATAATTAGGAACTACTAGCTCAAAGTCCATTCTAGTGTGTATGCCCATGCAACTCTCCCTTGCCACCCATCTTTATCTAAAACTATATTGCGATATGATATTAGTATCCGGATAGTGTGTTTGAAGATCAAATAAACAACTATCAATGATCTCTGCAGGGGAGAAATATTATACAAATAATAATTCTAGAGTATCGGCTGTAAACTTACATCTGGATCTAATATCCCAACTAACATTGGTTGTCACATGCATCGTATCTAAAACACTGAAGTGCAACAAACAACTAGTATGGCTAGACACTATAAATAATGATAATCCATGTAATCCTCCTAGAATGGCGAAGACGGCGTAAAGAAAGCAATCATGCATGACAAAATTATTAATTAACTATAAATTACATCATAACAATTTAATCATTCAAAAAACCATTTATATTTTTATTTTCACTTGTACCTCTTATCCATAAGCTCTCCAAATTACTCTTGCTAGCCTTTGATCACCTTACCAATTCAAAAAATGATCAAAGGCCTACTCGTTAGATTTAATATATAGAATACATACAATATTAATACCATAAGATCATATTTATAATTTTTGAATAGAGATAAACATACAAGTTCTCAGCTTGAATTGGGAGACTGTTTTGATTGAGAATCTTTAATAAAATAGGCAAAATTATTCATGGTGTTGTTTTTTACTAAAGGAAGGAAGTTGTAGAGAGAGACTTCGCATATCATTTCAAAACATTTCTTTTCTGTTAGTTATAAATTTTTGTATTGATATACTAGTAAAAATATGTAGTTTCATATTATGTAACTACATATTTTATTACTAAATTGAGATACTTGATGACTGGCCACGGTTTATACCTCAATGATGTGTGATCTAGGATGAGAAATAACAACACTTCCATGAAGTATTTATTTGGGACTTGTAAGCTCCGAAGGTTCCTTTTCCTATATTGCTTGATTAGTACCCTCTAGTGACTACTCTAATGGCCACTCCTCCACTGGCACCCAATCAACACTCTCCAATGACTAATCCAATGACCCCTCATCCTTTGGGGCCTGACTAGAACACTTTAGTGGCTACTCTAATGGTCATTCCTCCTCTAGCATCTAATCTGCATGCTTTAATGATTGACTAGTAAGCTTCGAAGGTCCCCTCCTCCTCTTGCACCTCCATTGGTCACTTATCATTTAGCGTCTAATCAGTAAGCTCTCATGCTCCCTCTACCCTTGATGACTGATCAATAGGGTCTGATAGCGGTTCCTCTTGTGCTTGATCGGCATCTTCCAATATCATTGTAGGCTCATTCGTAGTAGCTACCTCAATATCCCCCTTAATAGGAGGGTGTCTTAGCTCTAATTTCTTCTTATGCCTCAGCATCTTATATATCAGAACACCATCAAGAAGAACTATGACTAGTGAAAAAATGTGTATGAGGCCATAATGATCATGATTAGTATGAAAACCTTGGGCTTCACCTTATGTGGGGGAATATCTTATATAGAAAGGGAAAATAAGTATCGCATAGTATCTTAATTTAGAGGTTTAGAACCAAATAGAACATAAATATCAAGAAGCTTGCCACAAGTACTATTGTTCCTAGATTGAGTATCAACAATATATCTTCACTAGAAATCTAATATTATAGAATGGAAAAATGAGAAAGTAGCCTCGGTCAAAACCGAGTGACATCTATGAGTAAGATATGCTCAGACATCTAATTAATTTATCTGTATTTTCATTTTATTGGTACAGGCTCAATTCTCCAATTTGATTCAACTTTTAAGTCCAGCTACTGTTTGAAAATTCCCTGTCATCTTTTTAAATCACTAGCATAATTGGTAGTTTATTCATGTCACAAAGCCGAGCATATTAACAATGAATGGAGAGCTCAGTCATCAGTCCCATAAAGGAACTTTTGTTTTCGTCGAGAGAAAACTTCATAGTTTCGTGGTTTTTTTTTAAATCCTTTTCAACTAAATATAACTAAAATCTACTGTTTGAGCATGTCAAATAAAAGGCTCACCAAGTTTGGAAATAAATATGATTTTTTTTATTTTATAGTTGATTTATGAATTTAATTTTAGAATGAAATGAAATAAAAAAATAAAAGATATGAAAATTTTTATGATGAGAATAAAATATATAATTTTATTATTATTATATCGAATATGGTAACATTACAATAAGCTATCTTTTCCTCTAAATAAATATGATTTAAAATGTAAAGATATACATTGGGGCACTCAGCGGTAGTTTTAGCAAAATTTGGTGTAGGGGGTAACTTCTTGTGCACACTCACTCGTGATGTCCGCATAATATACATATTTATTGTCCCTAAGCACCTAGCTACAACAAGGATAAATTCCAATAGAAAATAATTGTTACATTTTTTTTGCTCGTCACAAGTTACAGTTATTTCATATCTTTCTTTAAGAATTTTATGTATACTATTTTAATATAGTTAGGAATACTTGGATAAAATTATAATTTTAATACATAAATATAAATTTTCAGCTTTACTCGTATATTTATAAGAAAAGTTTTTAAAAAAAGAAAATGAATAGGAGAAATTAAACTAATAAAGATAGAAAACATAATATTTTAATTAAAATTAATTACCTATTCGCTGCAGGCATTGCCTCTTGCCGGTTATGAATTCTAATTCCTAATTCTTCAATAATAGTTTTTGTTGAAGTGGACAATGATGTTTTCTCAACTTCCAAATTCGCCGTCCAGGCAATTTCTGAGGTATCCCAACCCACTTTCACAATAGATTCGTCCAATAATATTACGACAACTACTTGGTTATTTTAAAAAATTCGAATCTACAAACTGAAGCCAAATAGAATTGCAAATGTAGAGTGGAGGGTGGTGCAACCTGGGGCTCTTGCGTGGGCGTCCAAATTAACGACTTCAAATGTATTAGTCGGCCTTCTCATCAGTATATGCTTCTGCCAGATTGTTTTCCTTGTTAGATAATTTACGGTGGTAAGCTAATGTAATTCATGCTTGCAGATGTGTTAACAATAATCTAATCATAAAGGTAATCTTTCATTATAGTGTGGAATCCCATATTTTTATGGGTTCTTTGATAGAATCAGCCCAGAATCACAACATCCATCCTAGAACAAGAATCCTATTAAATCTAAATTTGAGTTCATCAATTTATTTATGTTGTAACCAAATGGGCTACATTTTGAAAATTTTATTATTGAAAGGGTCATTTTAAAAATTTTAGTATTTAATTTCAAAATCATATGGTTTGGGACTCCTTATGTATTCTTCCGTTAAAAATAGGCATGAAAATTTGGGCCGACCCGAGATCCGAGGACACTGTTTGTTCATGGTTCTATCCACTTTGTTTGACCTAAACTAAGGAAAATAATTGTGTTTAAAAGTAAATTTAAATAATTTTGAGTTTGTGATCCGATGTTTGAATGTTTTAATTGGTTGAATAATCTTATTTTCATGTCACTTTTATGAAAATGTTGAAATAAATATTAAAATATAATTATATCTAACATAATTAACTAATTATTTTCAATTTTCTTGTAATTCCCGTCTTGTTCTGAAAACATTTTTCATCCATTAGGCTAGGAACGGCAAAACTGACTCGCCCCGATCAGCCCGACCTGCTATATGGGGCGGTTCAGACCAGAGTCACTTGACCCGTTCTAAGAAAGGGGCGGGTCTCGTACCGACCCGACCCGTATGTGGGTCAGGGCGGGCCTGGGTAGGATTGTTGACCCGACCCCACCCCGACCAGTTATATAATAAATTATATTATTTATCATATATACTATATATATAATACACTAATATTACATATAGTATATGATATATATGGTATTATATATTTGTAATAAATCTTAAGTAATATTTAATATAATTTTTGGTCAATATTTACATGTCAGGGTGCGGGTCGCCTTCAGGTGGCCCATTGCTGATCGTTGGGCAGGTGGGTCGGTGGGCCAAACCTGCGGGGCCGGCCTGGGCCTCCAAATACCTGCTGCGCCCCGGCCCATTGCCATCCCTACTTCGTGACGAAACGAAAATTATCTTTTTAATAATTTTCGAACCACATCATCACGGCCTACCATCCTAGATGACCCAAAAACCTTGGCCCAAGTCTTTTTGTACCATGCCCGGGCCGATCGAGCTATGCTATCTTTTTGCCGTGTCCAATTAAAAATGGGGCCGTCCCAGGATTTTCGATCTGTATTTGCACTCAGTGAAGTTCTTACCATCTGGACGTATTCTCCTTATGCACCGACAAGCCTAACCATAAATATCTCATTACAAAATAACTTTTATATATTTTCTTTCCCAGGTTAGAATTCATATTCTTCTTTAAGGATTTTTGTATTCACCCATGAATTCTGGATCATAAAGGGACTTGATGGATTTATAGGAAAATAAGTAAGTATGAGTAATTCACAAGTAAAAATCAAGACGAACTGAGATTAGTATATATCATATAACAAGAAAATCAAGACATTATGCTCACAAAGAATTTGAAACTCATACTGGAAAATAAATAGCAGTATGCGATTAAAGCACCCCAATATGAAAATTGGATTGATAGAAAAAGATTAAAACTCCATCAGCCATGTACATTGATGTTACTTACCAAAAAAATGTACTTCGAATTTTAGATTGGACAGACGGCAGCTTGCTTATATTTATCGGGCATAAATTAAGATTTTCCAATTTAAATCCCTTGAAACTTAAACCGTATGCATATTATTTGCCATTATCGAAAATGGAGGAAGTAGGAATAGTAATAATTGATTGGGATGGGCGGAAATCTATAGATCCAGATCTGCCTCGCCTTGCCTCGCAATCTCTAACGGGTCAATGCCATCCAAATGGTGTATTGAATCGTACTTATAAGATTTATTCATTACGTCCCTCCACCATTAACGCCAAGCTCTTGCTTACATCACTTCTAGCTATTCCCGGCGTTAAGCCATCCGCTGTCTCCCCGCTTTCGCCGTTGACACCCTGGGGTTCGCCTTGACTTCTCTGCCCTCACACATGGATTGCAATAAGATGTCGAACCGACTGAAGAGTCAAGCATTTGTCTTGGCTGTCTGAATAAAATTTTAGAGTTACAAAAAATTCATAACTTGAAAAATTCTAGGATGAGAATAGAGACCCATGTCAAATTTAATTTAACCTGCTTCCATTAGACTTCGGAATGCTGCTCCACATCAGAAGTATGTTTAAATTTTCGTCTCCTGTAAAATCACATCATGGGTGCATCATGTTCACAACAGTGAGAAAGAATCCGCTCGATTCCTGTCTTATTCTGAGCCCCTTGACGAGGAAAAGGAGAACACATACTTAGTCTTGGACACAGGGTTCTGAATAAACAATATCTTCTCTATGATTGCAGAGGTATAGCTTCAGTTAGATCAATTTTGCACTCAGATCCTATTTGAGGGCAGACCGAGAATCCATCCAGAAAACTATGTCATCCAGCACGGCAAATATCCTGTCGTCAGGCTCGCCTTCGAGAATGCAGTGATACCCTTCCTCGTAAAGCTTAATTGTCTTGTCCCTGCTAGATGCCCTATCATAGAGGAACTGACTTATTGAAGGATCCGTCACCCTGTCCACTGCCCCATGAAGAACAAGCAATGGAGCTGTAACCTACATTATGAACCCACTGGAGCCTTTATCTTTGATTTTTTCTAACGGTCATCAACATCAAAAGTATAATAACATAAACAGCTCTAACAATTTCAGTCCCATCTAGAAGTTGGATCTATTTATAAATTCTTTCTGCCAACTAATAACTTGTCTCACCCTCTCGACTTGCGATTCAATTTCATCAGTGGCCCTGAGAAGTTCAGCAGCGGTTCTGAGTCGTGTTCGATCATCATAACAGATGACATTGTAGACAGCCTGCAACATATTTTAGGAAATAAAACTAAAGATAGGAAATCTTGCCAAGGCGCTCAATTGATTACACTAGAGGATAAAGTACAAACCAATTCCCGTTTCCTCGGGTCCCTGAAGGCCAGCTCAGCAAGATCTACAGTCGGGACAAGCTTTGCTTTCGGAAAAATTCTGGACATGAGAGTCAACACTTTGACCATTGGTTCAGGTGGTTTCACACCATCTGCAATCTTGGCAGCAGTTGAATGTCAGCAATTAGCTTATTGAGCAAACAATACATTTGTCAATGAATAATTTTAGTTTTTGTGTTATGGCAATAAAAGAACTATCCAGAGTTTAATGGATTTGCTTGAGCAACAGTCAGATTATATAAGCCTTCCACCTACATTTGACAGCAGAATACAAAACTATCCTATTCTGCAGATCGCTTTCCACGTTAGAGAAACATGCCCATTGGACCAAACCAATGGACAGACAGGCAGCTTGATGATTATAAGGAATCCAATAACGAATCTGTGAACTCCAATACCAAGACAAGGATTAAGCAGACTTTATTGCCAAATCCAATACAGATGATCATAACTAAAAGGAAAATACAAGATAGAAGAGCCAAAAGATGTTTCAGGCTTACTTTACACATTGGAGCCACAAGGATGACTCCATCCCATCCATAAGGGTCCTTCAGATGAACCTTAAGAGTGATAGCCCCACCCATGGACTGCCCCAATATAAACCGAGGTAACCCTCTCACCTCAGGTCTTTCTGCCATTTATAAGTTCAAGGAAACCATAGATAAATATGAAAGAAGAGACAGATTATTACAGTCGAACAAAAAGGACACAATGGCAGCTGAAAGTTAAGACCTTTGATTCTTCTGTACTGCTCAATCACATTGTCGACTATATCATCAAAGTTTGGGATGTAACCATGTAGTCCCTCGGAAAGGCCAAAGCCCGGGTGGTCTATTGCATATACTGCATAACCGGATGCTGCAATTCGCCGGGCAATACCTGATGATGACCGAGAAGGAACGATATGTCAAATATAAAGAAACCGAGCTCACAAAATAGCCCTCCCTTGAAAATGAAAGTAGATTCTATACCTTCAAAGAAGAAAGTGCAAGTATCACCATAGCCATGGCAAAAGCACAAAGCACCTTTGATCCGAACATCCGGGACAGGCAGCCAGCTCTTGCAGAAGATCTCGAGGCCCTTCGAGTTCCTCTCGTACCACTGAAACGTTAGATTGGTGAAATCAATCATTATCAGACCAAAAACTACATTTAATTACCGAGCCCTCATTTGACTGACAAGGAGACTTTTCAAAAAGAGAAGGAAGAGATATTTTTTTTTCACAGAATAGACAACTGGAAAGCTCCTGCTTGAACTTCCTTAAGGGAAAGAGTGAACTTAGAGAAGATTGGCCAGTTCAGCTTGTTTACCTCTTCAGTTCTGATCCCAGCAGGAGCGAGCTGCCCGACGAACATCACAAAACCGAAAAGCGGAAAGCAGACAAATTGATGACAAAAGCTTCATTAGTCACCATTTTCCATACTACGAAACGGAACTCGTATGGATTTTTAGGGAAAAAAACAACGGAGGTCATCACCAATTTAATGTACGGCCTTGCGACGAACCTTAAACAGGCAGTGATCGAGCTGCAGCTGGACCGCAGCGAAGGCATCGCGGACCATCCGACGGGCCGGTGCATGGTCCAGGTTCAGCGACGCGATGGCGTTCAGCTCGTCGCCCACGCCGTCGATCGGCGGATTCTTCCTGGCGGCAGAGACGATAAGCCTAGTGGTCCGGGGAGGAGAATGAGGGGCTGGGCTCGGGGTTTTCCAGCGGAGGAGAGGGCTCTGGGGATCGCCGACGGAGACGGCGCCTCTCCGGAGGAACAACGACGAGCCCGGTGGCCGGAAAGTCAGAGTCAGAGAAGAGTCCATGGTTCCTCAACACAGAATCGGGAGCGACAGATGGAAGTGGCACTACAGGACCCATACAAGAATTATTGTTGTTCAGCCCACGAACAGTCAAAAGCTTCTCTCGTTTGGTGGCATGTTGTTTCCCCTGTTGGGCACGTGCGGTGATATTTTTATAATGGAGATTGCTCCAATCCCCATCAGAACCATACGTACGACCTTAAGAAAGAAATGATGGAAAGGAAAATACCAACTGCAACGGTGTATTCAACTAGAAAATTCTATAATTCTCCACGCGAAATTATTCGTGACTTTTCCACGAGTACAATAATGAGGGTGCTTAGCATTCATTTTCTAGCACAGAATTCCTCCATTTCTTAGCATAAGTTGAGAGTTAAATCACATAATAATATTATTGTAAAGTTAATTTTGGTCAATGAGGAATCATGTAATGAAGGGTTATGACTTAACAATTATAATTTTTTTTGCATTCATGAATCTGAAACTTTAAAAAAAAATTATCAGGAACTTAAAACATTCAATTATAGTAACTAAAACACTGTGAGTTGAAATTAATGGAATTTTGGTGAATACAATTGAACATTTGCATCTCAACAAACAAAACGATCTTGGGCGCGGCGCTTCGACTGCTCACCGCCACAAAGATTGAAACTAGTTTTCTGAAGATTGGATAGTACTGATACCTATGTATTTCCATAAACCTCTCTGTCTTGGATCTGGGGAGGGATTGCGATTTCTGGTCTATGTACAATGACCGGTGATAACACAAACAGGAACCCATAATTTGGTTAACATGGCTTGTTAGGTTTGCAGTTGAGTGCGCCAGCAAAGCGAGTGAGTCGGGTTACGAACGTTCCTGGCTTCGCTTTGATGACATCCTTCTTATTCATCCTTGTAAATGGGCTCCCTGACTGGACAAAGAAGGCCCCGTCTAACAATAAGTCGCCCTCGGACCTCCAGTTCCACGACTTCCACACGCTCTCCGGTGCATAGTCCCTCTTAGTCACCTGCAACATTACTCCACCGATCAAGACACAGCGATCAACTCGATTGGTTTTCTTGTCCCTTGCAAAGCTAAACCCAAAAAGCAATGGAAGGTGAATCTTGCAGCTCATATAGGTGTACCTCTTTGCAGGCAGGGTTCGGAGGAGCGATGAAGCGATTGCCCTGACTGATGATGGTTGGATGCTGGCTACCTCCGATGGCGTACATGAGCCAGTGAGTGTAGTCGTTGTTGACGACATGAACGAAACCCCACCGGCACCTCGGCATCCTCTGCACCAGTCCCTGCCCGAAGTGGTTGAAAGCCACTGTTATCTGCATCCTCTCATCATCAGAGTAGCTATCGCTGCCCCCGAATAGCATCACCTACACAAAGGGCAACTCTCTTACTTCATGGATTTCAGTACTTCCCTGGCTATCCCGAGATGTCAAAATGGTTACTTGCTGCTTCATCGGTCAAGTTACCTCGTTATGGTTTGTAAAGTGGCAGTTGGAGATGGTAATGGCAGTGGATGCCTCGATCGCATCAATCAGTCCATCATAGCAATGTGACATGGACACGTGATCGATCCAGATGTTCGTCGAACCATATATTGAGATGCCGTCGCCGTCACTCCTGGTTCGATACCCAAAGTGATCCACCGAATCCCTGATCAGACCGCCATTGCCCGGGTTAATGTCGTGGATGTGGATGCCGTGGATGATCACATTCTTCACGAATTGGATGGTGATCTGGGCTCCGTTGCATATGCGCACATTGGCACCACGGCCATCAATCGTTTTGTTGTCGGTCATGATCAGCTCTTCGCTGAGACGAATGACCATGTCATGGGCAAAGGTTATCCACAAGGGATGGGGCTGTATCACAGCGTAGCGTAGGGTCCCGGGTTGGGGCTTCACTATGTTGTCATCTGACGGACTGGTCACGACGTAGAGCTTCCCATCCTTGCCACCGGTGGTTCTGCGGCCAAAGCCAAGAGCGCAGCTGGCTAGCCTCTTGCGGTGGGTGGCCCAGTTATTCCGGCATCTCCAGCACCGGTCGATCGGATTTGTGGCCAGGCAAGCACCATTATGTTTATTATGCCTCAATGTCCTCCTTGTGCTGTTGGCTTCCATGTCCCTGAATCATAACCATCAGTTAACAGGATCTGCATCCATAAAAGTGCATAAAGCTGGTACAGAACAATCTCATATTGGGTTATGAGATGCCATACTCGTGGACCCTGCGGTTCAAATCATCGGCCACATTTTCGGGGTGAGGATGGTAGGCCTCGAGTGCTGCTTTCTTGGCTTCTTCTGCTCGTTTCTTCCATACCTCATCAAACACAGCAATATTAGCTTCGAGGGCCTTGACCAGAACCACCAAGGCAAATACAAGTATCACGAGCCAGTGGTTGAATGCTTCCATGGAGCGATTCCTTTCGCCCAAATCCTCCTCTTTCGCTCTACTCGGAGAAGCTTTCTTTGAATGCTGGAAGGGAAAGTACTTCTGTTTCTTTTGATCAAGGAAAGGTTGAGGAACTTGAAAATAGCATTCAGGTGAAATCCTCTTGTTTATATACGACAAAGAAAAGATCTAATTGAAGAAATGTGCAATTAACGGGACGTGGGGAGGGAAGAGAGGAGAACCTCTCTCTTCCTCCATGTTCCCTGTAGTCCTTTTTTCACATCTTAGATTTTGAGAAATCAATTTGTAAGTGTACAGCCATAAATTGTTGCTAATCTCTCTCTCATTGCTATTTTTTGGGGGTCACATGATGAACCGCCCGCGGGAACCATACCCAGATCCATGGCTAAAAGTTGACCGAATGATCTCTTGGTCGAGGTTGATGGCAATGCTCTACAGTAAACCGGGCATGAGATTTGCTCTTGATCTGAAAGGAGGTGGATATCTAGAAGTCATGCTGAGCAACATTTGTCATTATCATCATCGTATTGCTTGCTGTGTTGATCAGTCGAAGACTCTTTGGCTCGTTGGAGAGACAGGAATAGCTAGCTCTTTATAAAGGAGAGGCTCGATATGATGCATATGAAAATAAAACCGAGAGAAACACCCCCAACAACTTACGATTGTCATCGAGCTTGAGGCGGACCACACCTATATTTTATTCCATCATCACTCCGTAATCAATTCGTTGTCCTGAAATTTGCTTTTTTGCAAGTTGACCCTGGTAAGTAATCTTACACACTGGGCTGCCCCGGGATTCACTGCTACATTGTACCCACCAAAAACTTACATAGGTGAAGGCTTCGAATTTCAACGGCTACCTGCCATTTCCTTCATTAATAATTCCAAAGACTCCACCGACCATTCCCCCACCTTTACAGCTTGGCTCCATTTCCTTTCTGCTCCTCCACTTTTTCTGTCCTTAAAACTCTCCATCGTCCATGAATTCCTTACTGCTTACTAAGCCTCCAATCTTCTTCTCTTTTTTTGCTTCTACGAGGAAGATCCTCTTCTTCCTTTGCAGAGAATTTACAACCCCGACATTCCTTTTTCTGTCCATCGATTGCCGATGCCCAGAAAGAGGCCCCTCGTCATTCTCAGGAAGGTGTCGAACCTCCTGAAGAGGTCGATCTTTGCCAAGTTGAGCACCGGATACATCATCCCCAGGCTCATTCTGCTCAAGAAGTCGAGGAAGATGAATTCCAAGAGCTACCACTACGGATTCCTCCAGGAATACGAATTCTCCGCCACAAGCACGCCTCTTATCTTCTACAACTCAAGAGAACAAAACCTCAGAAGGCTTCGGGATGCGTTTAGTTCACTGTCCTATCTCTGTGGCTGTCTGGGCAGGGTCACGACAAGTGCTGCAATGGGCAGTGACTACGGTCCGCTCGCCCTTCCACTGGTTAGTGGGGATTCCTTTCCTGGCGATATGGATTTCGAGTCAGCGTTCAGTGACGATGGTTCGGTGGATCAGAGAGCGGAGAGGTTCATCGAGAAATTTTATGAAGAGATGCGAATGCAGCGAAGAGTATCCGTTTAATCAGCAATTTGATCATAAGAGAAGAGTATTAGTTGGTCATTTCCTTTCTGTTTCGCTCCACCTATCTATATTACTAAGTGCTCGGGCTTGAATTTGTTTAACTATCTGAAAAGAGCACTGGACCAAACCGGTTTCGATGAGATTGACTCGGGCACATATTGAAATTTTTTATTGTTACGGGGTACACGCAAAGGGAAAAAAAATGTCATATGTTTGGAAAATCTACTCTCTGAAGCAATTACATCGGTGTCAATGGGCTCGGCCGGGATTGGTGGAAAAAAGTTGGGGGCGGGTTGGGCCGAAGCTACAGCGTCTGGAAGCCCATCCGATTCCTTCAGGACACCGACTTTGGAGCGCCGTTCCCGTCCATTTAACTGTTAGGATGTCTGGTCTGATTGCTATCCTATTCATCTGCGTTCTATTAGATGTTCTCTGCCTCTGCAAATACATCAAGCTCAGAGGACTTGTCTGTGGGAGGGAGTGCCGACGGTGATTGCTATCACAATTTATATAAACGTTATTTGTTCGGATTGAGGGCTATAGCGAGGGATTATCATAAAAATTAAACAGCAATCCTCCCTAGGTATAATGTTTTCTCCTTCTGGACTTACAATCAAGAAAAGCTCTGGTGATGGCAAGTAATCCATTAACAAGATGACGACCCCTCGGTTGGCACGCGGACCTGGCCACAAGGGTCACTATGTGTGGATTATATCACATAGAGAGTGGAACATGATATATAAATTCCTCTGTTGTGCATCTCAGTGGAATTAAATATAATATATATATATATATATATATATATCCCATATTCAATCCTTAACCAAAGGCTCGATCCAGTGGGAAAAAAATAAACTGAAAATCTTGTTGGGCTAGTTATTAACCGGTTGATCAAGAGGATGATAAGATCAAGTCTCCATCATAACCCTGAAAATCTGCCAAATGCTTTAAACAGAATTGGAACGGAAGAACTTCAAAAAAAGTTTAGCTCGGCAGCTGCTTCACTCTATTCATCGTGTTTGCTATATAAACTTACATTAAAACTGAGACCACAATCTCGTTCAATATATTATTTCTGTTATCTAAAAATGTGATATTATAACTAATTTTATATATGAATATAATTATTTTACTATAAAAGTTCAATTCTCCTTATTATGATATTCCTCATTTATAGACAGCTTAACTTCGACATTTTATTTCAAAAAACTGTAGAATGATTTCAAAGATATTGGTTGGTTAGTGGTGTTTGGTAAGGGTTTCATATTGAGAACCCTCATCAGTTTTTTGTCTTCTCTGGTACCAAGCCATATTCGGAAGAAGCTTCAGCTGTTCACAGTGGGAAGAGGACAGGTTTTTGTTGGTAGACGGGGCAGAAGAAGAAGGAAAAATTGGAGACAGTGCTTTAATGCTTTCCTGACATGATCAGTTCCAGATCAGATCAGATCAACAGGTGATGCAAAAACTGCTCGAGTTTTCATAGAATGGTGAGCACCCACTTTTCATCTAATAGCTAACGACAAATCATTCACTAACTAATACATAATGACTTTTTTTTGGGTCATCCAATCACGGGATGGCATATGAAAAGTACTGCGGTAATTAAAAATTTTTGAAATCTACAGGTGAGGGTGCATGTTATCATGCCATTGAGTCCAAAAATCGAAATCGTTCTATATAACTATTCACTAAATATCCTATTAATATTAACTTGAAACTTCTAATAGGTGAATTTAATGCAGTTAGATGAGACTATCAATTAAGGGTTCAAGATTTTCAATTTAATCCACTGTTAATGTGATCCCTTTTATTCTTTTATTTATTATCTTTCAAATTCAATAGTCTTGTTCGACAAGAAAAAGTGCCTAATGCGGAAGCGCATTTCTTTGTTGCAAAGTTGTGGGAACGAAGGACTTTGAGAGCCGATTTTCACGAAGTACTAGAATGTCAAGGAAAGCTGGCTCCAAAAGATGATCAAAGTAACTTTCTTTCTCCTCGGATAGTGAATGAATATTTTACTGTTCCATCTGTAAGGAAGTCCCGTATTAAATGATATTCGGAGGCACTTGCATATTTAAAATCCCTTCTTATCCTATGCTTTTACTGAAAAGGTCTACACTGTTGGAATTAGTTAGTTAAAGAGTACCCGACAGTAGAAGTAAAATGAGAAATCCGAGGAAAGCAGGGCGGGATTAATTCCTATTCTAAATCCCAAGCGTGGACTCTCTCCACATCATTAACTACTCCTTCAACCTGCGTTTGAGTGTTTAAGAATCTCTATGTTTCATTGGCTTTTATGTAAAGAATGTGCAATGATGATGATGATAACATTTATTTATACATAGCGATAAGGTCCAATATAGAGTGAGCTTTTGAGCCAATTTTATTTATTGTGGTGGGTGCCTCCTCTACTCGTCCAACAGCCATATGTATTATATTCTTTTTCTAAGACTAAGACTTTGCCTGGGGCTTCTCTCCATACTTGGGATCATTCGATGAGAGTGCATAATGCACCGGCCTGTTACACACACACACAATAGGCACCATGATGTCGTTTATAGACAAACACATTTGGAATTTTACTATAATCATGGGAAAGATCGATGATATTAGGATGAGTTAAGAGAAAAAAGATAATAAAATCATATAGAAACCATCGTTGATAAGAATATCGACTTTTAATATCTAGTTAGAATGATATGATTAGATCAAATCATATTTCTTATCGTAATGTTGCGATTAAGGAAAAAATAAGACTCGCCAAACCCGTTTTTGCACCGAAAACAAAAAGGCTTCCATGTTAAGGATGCCACCGGCCCTTTTTGACCCGTTAATTTTTGTGGGGGAACCTTTAGAATGATCATGTTCGGAATGCCACCACACACATTCTGTGTTTCATATCCCACTAAAGGTTTCTTTTATGCTCGTATGGTTCGACCCATAATATACAGGTTATTGATAAGCACTTCAACCTAAATTTTATTTTAGATACTATGTATTATTTTTTAATGTATGACCTGAATAAGATATGAATGTAGTACTAAAGATTTATAAGAAAATGTTACATATCAACTTATTCATTTACTACATAATTCGTCTCACTTACCTAATACCTAAGCCACATGATCTAAGCGGCACGATCTACGGGTACCACACATGTAACAACTCGATAAGTGATTGGAGAAGAGCTTGCGGTGTGGTTTTACTCAGACAAGTGACAAACTTTCCTTCATGTGTTGGAGGAAGCCCTGGGAGTGGATGTGATTGGCCCCACGCTCTAAATTTTCTTGAAGACAGATTGCCCAGCAGCACCGTAAGGCACATCAATTAATGCTCGACTCGGTTGGCGAAGTTTATGAGAAAAGAAGGTTGGTCTCGTGCTACAACCACAGACAGAATTCAAATCATAGGGTTTAATAAAGCTGTTCTTCTTCTCAAAATATCAAGTGAAATCCAGATGTTATAACAAAATCCTGGTAAAATGGGTTTATGAATATATACAAGAAATATGAATATGAAATAGCAGGAAATTTTCATTAATAAGAAATAAAACCTAATATTCAAATAAATGCTATACTAATATACTAAATTCCCTTACTTAATAATATTACTTCTTATATTATATATATATGATTTTTTTTACTCAATAACTTAATTTCCCACCAATTGATAAAGGGCATTCAATGATATACGTCCCTTCGTAGCCATTTAATTAGAAAGTATTGTGTTTTAATATTATATTTGATATAATAAAATTATATATATGAACAAAGTAGAATTTTTTGGTATATAAAAAATATACCAATTAAGTCCCACCAGTTAACTCGAACTCAACTGCGTTTGGTCCACTAAAGAGGTTGAAATGATTGAATTCCCTCCAGTTGTAGTATTCAAATTTGAAATATTATCTTTAAAAAAAGAGATATTGTACTAGCTTGATGATGTTTAATAGTAATTACAAACTCGTTTTATGTACAACGACCAATCAATTATGTCGATTTTTTAAAACGCTTCTGCCGCCTTGGGCCACAAACTGTGGAAATGAATACATCTGTGTATAATATTTGATTGTACTTTACTGTAAAGATGTATAATAGTGGATTTACAAGTTAATTACGATATAATTGCCATCAACCCACGGAAGAACAAAACCCAGATTATAGTGAGGATGAGCCGGAACTGCAATTGGCCTCCATGAAAGGCGTAAAACGAATGTTTATGACCAAATCAATTACATGAAATCGATTGATTATCCAATCGGAGCCTGTAGTTGTGTGCATACAATGTGAATTCTCGTGTACATGCCTTTAACTTTGAGGCAGGCCAATTACGTTTGCTCGTTTCCTCAGTGAGATTGAGAGAACTCATTGTCAAGGGTTATCATATTTATCTCTAAAAGAATCCATGGTTTTATCTTATACTTAACTATGAATTCATTATAAGGTATACAAGTCAAGATTAGTCCGTACTGACCTTGATGTTCTCTAAGTATTCATCTTCGAGATTTCTTTTTTGGTTTTGATCCTGTAAAGCTACTTCTAGTGATCATCTCACTCAACTTTTTTATTCTGATCCAAATTGAAGAAAATTAAACTGATTTATATGTAAGTTGTATCTTTATCGCTAATCAATCTTAGATATTTATGTCACTTCTCATAACATATGTCAGAACACCTGCTAGTGGGTCGGCAATATATGGTGCAATGTGTGCCATGAGAGAGCTGAGGAAAAAAATAAATCAATTAATCTTGAAAATTTACAAGATCCGACCCGAAATAAGAGGTTCAGCGCCTTCTCCGTCTCGGACACCGAAACTGAACCGAGCTGAGCCGATCTGACGTCAAGAGCCGGCTGGCGCCAGGCTGAGATGCAAATCTAAGCCCAGACTGTCATCAAAACTGGGTCCACCGTCCCCCTTCGAGAACTTGCTCAACGAAGGCCCATCAACGGCCACTCTTCCATTGAGCCGGCTCTGCGCTTGGTAGGACCCAACCGTCGTCATGGAGGAGGGGTGCCCCGCCCCACCACCATATGGAAGACCTGTCGTGCCCGGCCTTCCACCACCACCAGCTGAGTTCGTGAACACGCATCCGTGCGAAACTTGGAAGGGAGAGGCTGCTCGTGGAACATAGAGCCACGAGGGGGGTGCCGGCGCGCCTGCCTGGACCACCACGGGCCCAGCCGGGCCCAGGAGGTGGGGCGGCGGGGAGAAGGCAGAGACCATGGGGTTCCTGACGAAGGAGACGGCAGCGGTGCTCCGGGCTGCCTGCATCTGGGCCCGCTTGAGCTGCTGCCGCTCCTTCTTGTGGGCGTTCTGATGGCCCCCTAAGGCCTGCGAGTTGGCGAATTCCCTGCAGCAGTACTGGCACTCGTACTTCCGCTCGCCGGAGGAGGGGAATCCGCCGCCGGCGTCCAGAGACCCCGAAGGCGATGTCGTGGCCTTGTAGGAAGAAGGGGCATCGACAGACGAGGAGGACTCTTCCTCATCGTAAACGCTGAACCCAAAGAGCTTTAACTGTGCTGGGTTCGGGCTGGGGCTGGACTTGGATTGGTAGTCTAGCAATTCTGCCATGGAAGGATGAAATTAAGAAAGAGAGAGAGCTTGGAGTCCAAAGCAAGGGGAATGGAAGAAAGAGTGCAATGGCAGGACAAAGGGTTGCGTGAATAAGGGTGTTTATATAAGATAATAAAGGATAAATAAATACAGCACACTGTAAAAACTCATGATAAGTAGTATATTCCCGGGAAATGGGGTCATTGATTAGAGTCTCGTCTACAGTTCTAAGACTCAAAAGACATCAGCTCATATGGAAAGGAAGTGTGTTAGGTTTATTGAATCTTGGCTAAAGCGTGGTTGGAAAATCGCAGTGAATATAATTTTGCAAAAATATGTTAGGACGAATTTGGAAGGTTTCTAATTTGGATCTCATAAAAACTATAAATATTATAAAATAATAGTAAATTTTTTTTAAATTCAATTCTAATAATAATATTATTTTTTTCCAATTACTTTTCATATATGTGAGCAACCACATAATATTTTATAAACGGAAAAAATAGATAATATAACCAGTAACCATTATAAATCTAAAAATGTAATCTTATATCATACTTTCTTTAATATTGTACTGTCGGTAATGGAAAGATGGAATTTTTATATGTTTCATGTTAATGATGGTGTACGAATGGATTTGTCGGGAGCATCCCAAGGAGCAAAGGAAATGTAGCATGGGAACAGGGACCGAGCACGATCTATGGGGTCCAAGGTTTGCACTTGGCTCTCCTATTGTTTTCTCACTTCTGTTTTTGGATGCATCTGCCTCATTCAACCATTCCCACCTAGCTGCAGCTCTAAAATATGTTAATATCCAAAAAAAAAAAAAAATCATCAAACTCCCTATTTACTTTAAATTTCAATCCGCACATACACTCCTCGTGCAGTCAAAAAAACGCGTAGTTTATTTTTGCCTCCTGGCATTTTGTGGATCGGGGGTAGTTCAATTTATGAAGGACGAACTGAAGACCAGGAATGTGATGCATGTGAGGGCTTCACGGGACAAGAATTATATGCATCAAATGATTGACCGCCAGTCACTGCACTCTTTCCCATATCAACACTCCCCCTTCTTTCTTTCCTACTTGTTTTTTTTTTCTTTCTTTTTTAATAATTGCGATGACATTTTCCTTTTCCTTTCCCTTTACCTTTTCTTTTTCTTTTTTTTTGGTGGTGCCGGGGCATGTTAACTATGAAATTATATATATTGTATGATATAATTATAATGATATATATAATTCAATCTTGAGTACAAGCCAATTATCATTGAAGTGCCGAATAAACAAACCTATATATAAGTACCATTTTTGGAGGATATCTAGGCCAGAGAAAACCATATAAATGGTTATCAACAGCCTAAAAGTTAGTAAGATCAAGATATAAGATATATATATATATATGTTTTCTTCATTAATTAATATCTTTGAGCTCAAAAAAAGTAAGCAATATCGGAAATTGATCCCCTCTTCTTCTACGTATGTGGACTATGTGCATATGTACTTACATATAAATATATGTAATACATGAATATACGGGTTTGTGGAAAGAATAAATATTGTGAATAGAATATATTAAAAGCTAATATATCAGCCATGTTGTCGAATGAAACTTGTGATTTTCTTAGTATTCCAGCCGTCTGGATTGGGAGTTTTGACTTCATCAGGAAGCCTAAAATACAGAGCTAATTATGTCATGGCCTTAGTTTTCGAAACAAGGAAGCACATGTGATTGAATTTCAAGGGATTATTTGTTAACATTAAATATTGTGAGGTTTTCATGAGATAGCCTCTATTATATATATGTATGTACGACCCAAAAATTATAAAAAATTCATTTAGGTTGGAAAACAACCTCATTTTAGGGTTAGTGTGTTTGCGTGATGCGGTCACTTCTCCATTTCCTTGTATCCATTCAAAAATTATAATCACCATGTGAAACAACAATGGTTAAAATTGAAATTATTTACATTTATATATTTTTTTATCCATCAAATTAAAATTTGGGATTTAATATAAGAGAAGGATATTGACCATCTCAATCAAGTCAAGTTGGCATAGTTTACTTTTATTAATTCATGGACAGTGGAAATCATTGTACGGGCGACCAATTGCAAGGGAACAAGGTTGCGCAATGGTAGGGCATAGAAATTGGCCAGGGTATGAATATATTGCACATCCGTCTCTAAGCTAATCTCCCTCCAACTCATTTGATGGCAACAGCTTCTCTATTCTACGCATAAACGGCACGTACTTAATGGTAATAGTATATACTAAATGTCTTGTCATGCTTTCCTAAGCAAAAGAGGAGATGATCAAAGACCTAACTCAATAACAACGTGATTATACATATTATATATTTATACATGTACGGATGGGTATTTAAAAAATTCAAGCCCTAGTTTATACTCCCCCCACCAAAAAAAAAAAATTCAAACCCAATATTTTCTTTTATATACATATATAGTACATGGAGATGGAGCATACAGACATGGACCGACTAGGGGTGGGTGGGGGCTAACAGGGGAAGGAAGAAAACGATCATTCCTAATCTACGGATAATTAAGTAAGGGACTGGAGAATAAATAAATAAAATTTTAATCTATAGGGGCTAATTAATATGGTATTAACTCTCATCCTTTTAATTAATAACATCTTATACTTAATTATTGTGAATGAAAAAAAATATAATTAATAAAATTAACCCAATTTAAATTCAAATTAACCAAACTACAACTAGAATTTTGAAGTGTGGATCAGAGAAACGTTGGAACTTTTTGTCTAGGAGCCGACACCACCACCCACCCTGCAATCTTTCCCATCTCAAAAGTCAAAAGAGATCCATGCAGGAATCAAAGACTTAACGGTGCATGCGTGTGTATATGAATCGAATTTAGGCCGTGATGAGATTTAACACCGTCGGTCCATTAGTAATCAACACTTCATGGCCCACGTGTCACTATCATGCTTATCTTTGCATATCTAGCATCAGATACGCTTGTTTCATATTTAATTATTTATATTATGTTTTATTACAACAATCCTTTTTTGTTATTTCTTGAACCCACATTTCATAAATTGAAGTTGGACCAACCTATGCTTCCCTCTATAACATGAAGAGATACAAGACGACAAGTATATCGGAATAGTAGGAAAAAATGAACAAGAAAACCAAGGTTTCATACTCCACCAAGCCTATCTATAGATTCATATTCATTGTTATACCCAATGGGTAAAACAGATGATGAATGATCTTACCTCACGGAATTATGGGAAAGAAATTTGACTTGATAAGAGCACATAGGTTAATCAGAACTGGTTTGACTTTAATATTAAGTGATAAGATGAAATCGAACATAAATAATTCGGAGGGAACAGTAGTAGATTTTAAAGCTTGAAGTCCATTACCATTAGCAAAATGAAGGAATCGTGACAATTCTTGAATGTGCTCGAAAGTGAAATAGGGGAGGGCAGCCAGCTAGCTTCCCTATGGCTAGGGTCTTTGACTCCCATCTACATTATATATTTATTAACATATAATATCTTATATTAAAAAAATTCACTATTCACTATATTATAGTTAATTGAAATTAAAGTCAGTATCTATTAATAATGAAATTATTTTAATATAGAAATTTTTTTTCCCTTTTATTGATGAAAATGCCTTTTAACAATAGCATGTTTAGGGGGCATGTTCTCATGTGAGTGTTTACAACTCTAAAGCGTTCGGGCCCACCATTACGTGGTAATGATGAACAATCGTTTAGGATGTTTGCGTGATTGCCGTTGAAATCTTACACTAATTTAGCTTCCTTTCTCCCTTTCAGATCTCTCCGAATCCTACTTACAACCAACAGGAGAGGAAGAAAAGTCTTGTATATAGCAAATATACATGTGATATTTATATTTCAAATGTTGTATGGCAAATTTGTAACTTATGATATTTGTTTTTATCGATGTGTTGCAAATTTTACGTAATCTCTTTAATTTCCTTCTGCCACTCGAGAGAATGCATCAATCATTTCGAAAGCTCTTCCCCAAGTCTTCATCTCAACTCCAAACCCTGACCCACCTTGTCTCTCTTCCCCTTTTCTTGAAACATTCAAAATAATTGTTTCGCGACACCGAGAGGGAAAAACTTCCTATTCTTCGCAGGAACAAATTCAGAATAATACACCGTGAGACTCGAGATTGCCTCTCATAGGAAACGGAAGCCAGCGTTGTCCAGGATGGGATCTCAAACAAGTTTGAATAACACAATCGGCTTCTTGTTGGGTCCCTAGTATTTTGGTGGTACATCTGTGTAAGTCATCAAATATCTGTAAGATATGGCCTTAAATATGGTCGCAGAAATAATATGTTTTAGGTTAGGTGGTCAGTTCGAGAATAGTGATGAATTATTACATGTCTGTCATAGGTACCAGACCACTTCCTTTAAATCGATCATTACCCTTGTTAGAAGTGTATATAAACGCTTATGTTCTTTTTTCTCAAACGTTAGATTCTATAATTAATTATCATTTTGGCTCGGAGAGCAACTACTCGATGCGGCTCTCTCATCAAAGCACTTCAATTAAAACGGTGAACTAGAAGTCGAGCTGATTCATCATGACCGTGTGTGCGTTTCTATAAGCTATTTCCATCATATATGATCCGCTATATATTTTGTTCTCAAAATTTTAAGCAGTGGAGGCCGGAATGCTGTCTTGGCCCGTTAATAGATTAGTAATTTCTCTTTTATGCATATAAATGTGATTCTTCAAATAATAATAATAATAATGCATATAGATTTGGGATAAAAATGGGCCAATAACTTTCGAGAGTGAACAGTACCTCGTGAACAAGGTCCTTCCTTTGGTGATGAGAGGCGTTTTTAAAATCAATAACAAATAAAGTGAAATTTTGTACTTTGACGAATTAGAATAATCGCACGATAGGTCGATAAGAAACTGCAGTCATACATTAGGTTACAATAATATACCAGGAAATATGTTTTCCGGGTAAATGAAAAACTCCATTTCTAGGAGTTTTAAATTTAAATAAGGAATACCACAAACGACCTTGATAACTAAGGTCGTCCCAACAAGATCCACAAAACACGATAAAAAAAAAAAACAGCCATTATACCTAGGAACACCCACCATTTACAATTGTATTTTTTTTAATTATATAAAAAATT
>CXYZ01003098.1:2633511-2645195 GCA_900006705.1 Sonneratia caseolaris
GACAAAATTCGTGACAAATAATTTTGTCATAATGACAAAAAATTAATATATTATGATAAAAAATATTTTCACAATAATATAAACTTCTTGTAGTGTTGGGTCGGTCCCTGCACCACGCCGATCTTCAATTTTCTTTGCACGTTTAGTGTTCCGATCTGGGAGATCAGGATCAGCCTCCTCAGATGTGTGGACTTCCGCTAGTGCAGCAGGCCTCTCGACCTCTCTCTCCATCCTTATATTCGTCTATTACTTTCTTTTCCAGTCAACTGGGATGAGGAACGTTAATTTTTAACTTTCAAATTATATTATAGATAGATGATAGTATTATTATATAGAACTCCTTTTTCAATAAAAAAAAGGAAATTAAATGCTCAAAAAGTTGGTAGGGTAGAGTGTGAAGCTCAGAGTATTATTAATTCCACCAATTACTCATAAAAAGTAGGTCATTTTTTGAATAATTAAAAATAAAGGGTAATATTCAAGCATTTCTTCCTTAAAATATTAATTAATCCAATATTAATTTCTGGGCGGTTTTGTCCCAAGAGGAAACAATGGTCCTAAGCAAAACATAAAGAAAACACTTTGGGAATTCCTTAACTCTCAATGTGGGTTAGGATATGCTTTTAATTGGTCTAAATAAATGTGGGTCAAGTTGCGGTTCGATTCGACAGATTGTGCAGAAAATTCGGTCCCATATGTAGTCAGATAATTAATACATTCATATATTATATATATAACAATGCTGTAACAATACAGTATATATCACAAAAAATATCATTTTGCAGTGTTAAAGCTGAAGGGAGCTAGATATAGATAATTGATTCAGTCCTCCTATTTTCGGTTTTAAAAAAAAATAGATTCACATGATTTGCATCAAATTGGTATATATATATATATATATATATATGAATTAAACTATATATATATTAACATGAAAATTTCCTTCGGTCTCTACAGACCCGATTTCTTCAGTCCCCAGATTTGGGCCAAGTAATTGCGCATTGGGTCAAGACAAATGAGCTTCATATAACCAATTAACATTAACTGATTGCTGTAAAGAAAGAATATGTATGTGTATACATACGAACCGAACTCAACAATATCCATTTTGTCCTCCCTTTTGCGACGAAGTGATTGGATCTGATCGCCTGAGGAAGCTCAGTCGTCGCAGGTTATTTATTGCATAAAATCAATACAGATATACATAATTTACTTGTTTTTATACGAGTTAAATTTATTTTCTAGAAAAAAAAGGGAAGTTTAATCTCATTTCAGGATTCTGGGTCGGAAATGGGGCTGAAAGCCTTTATTTATTTTGACGTGCAAAAACTAGGGGCGGCAATTATGCCTCGACCCACAAAGCTCGAGCTGCTTCGGGCTGGGTTAGACCCGCCCTCCGCTAGAATAGGACGGACAGGTCAAGACCCGTCCCATGTACGGGATGGTTTGGGTCTAGGAATGGCTTCTGACCCGCCATGTCTCGTTTGACCCACTTTAATATATATTAAAATTACTATTATATGATTTGTAATAACTTAACTTCAATAAATTTTATGATATTTATATTATTTTATTACAATTATTTGAATTTTAATCATATTGATTTTTTCATTAAATTATGTTATTATGATATGTAGATTTATATTGTATTTTATACTAAATTTAGTATTATTTTAATCATTTTATAATTTGGGTCACGCTCGACCTGCACCGCACAAGTCAGGGTCGTGGACCAGATTGAATTGGCCCATGGCGAGCCAAGGGTGCGGGGTGGGTTTGGTATTAGGATGCCTGCCCCGCCCCGCCCCATTGCCATCCGTGGCAAAAAAAAAACAAAACAAAACAAAACCTCCTATGATCATTTATTATTTTACTTAAATGGTATGCTAATCTTGTTGTCCATACATTGATTAGGTCAATTGCATCAATTGATTAAATACTATACTAACGTTATTTACTATTCTAACCATGTCTGAAATTTCATGGAAGAATATGGAAATGCTCTCCAATGTTTGAATATCGGGTCACTCCCTACCATTGTTTTTAGTATATTATTACCTTGTAATCACACGATTTGAGAGACACAAACACGATGCGCACAGTGTGACAACAATGCCAAAGTTGCCGGTGGCCGGCCATCATTGGTATTTACAAGACGCCAATCATTTCATGCTAAAAAGAATATTAATGGAACGCACCAATATATTAGAATATAATAATGTATTAGATTAGATTAGTACACATGATAGAAGCAAGCCCATAGATAACATTATTCTATTGAGATGAAATTATCTATTTATCTATTCGTTAATTTGAGTTTTCAACCATGGGATTCCATCAAAAAGTTCTAACATTATAGAATAAAAGACTCTCCTTAAATAGTGAAACTGTGATTATCTATAAGCTCTCGGATCAGATAGATTGATTCATCTTGATAGAATTATTATACACTGTCTTGGACATCAGCTTGAGACTAAATTAAAGATACATTCTATTAAAAAACCAGACATGGTAATGTTAATTAGAAATCCTCTTGCTTTAATTTATTAATTCACTATACATAACTTGGGAAAGGAACGAGTTGTTGGTTTGTGGGATTATCGAAGACAAATATTGGGAGTATAAGGAAAATTTTTATGCATGAGATAAGAAATAAATATTATAAGTAACCTTATAATAGTAAGAGAATAGTATAATAATATATTATTTTTACGTAAAATACATAATATAATGAATTTATTTTAACAAATCTCATAATTAAGATATTTTCTAATTATATTATTTAGTAATAAATTAGAGATAAATTAATTTATTTACAAATATATGTAGTTATATATTATGTATTTTATGTTAAAATAACATATTATTTCAATATTTTCTTACTTATTGTGTATTTGTTTATAGTATTGTTACAATTTTATAACATTTTCTTGCTTATTGTAATTATCGCGTATATATTTATTTAAAACTCTTGCCTTCTAAGGTTGATTTTATATAGGAAAATGAGATTATGTCTTCTTTTAACCCGCATTCATAATATATTTCTAATCACATTAATTTGTAACTAAAAAATAACTATAAATTAATATACTTAAAAAAATGTAGTTACATATTATGTAATTATATATTTACGTACTGGACTAAAATACTTGATGACCATAGTAGATATCTCAAAGATGCCCAAATTAGGGTGAGCAATAATGACACCTGCGTGGAGTATTTGAAAATTTATGTATTATCATATTCTTGCTATTTAAATCAAGACATAGTGCAATATTATTTTTCATATTTCAGCTATTCCAATATTATTTTTCAAATGGGTAGAACAATAAGCGCACATATGCTCGGAGAGATAGAAGAAACTCATGAGTAGAGTAGTGTATGAAATGCATAAGTTGAAGGAGTTTTTTTATAGAGAAATAAAAAAAAATATAATAGTATTCTAATACTATACTAATGTTTTTATTTGGTTGTGTATAATATTTTAGAGTCCTATTCATCACATCAGGAAACTTAAGAGCTTGCTGCTCATGTACCGTCTCCTGATAACAAGTATATATGTATATATATATATATAATGTTTGAAAGTTATGAATATAATCATATTATGGTATTAATATTGTAGATAATATATATTGAATCTTTCATTTTTTTATAGCCTACTTAATATAATTTATATACTATGGCATTTATTTCTAGCTAGTTCAGTGGTATTTAGTCCAACATAGCTGGTAAACACAATTCCTCTAACTTCATTTTATTCCCTCCATCATTGCATGTTTCCTTTTTTTTTTTCTATAATTTCAAGTTTCGAAAGATGTATTTAATTAAAAATATTTATTGACGGGAATGAAACTGTTTGAATGGAATTTTTAATAGGAAGACCAAAGTGGAAAAATATGAAAGATTGACAATAGGAATAAGAAAAAAATAAATAAATGTTTCAGATGAAATTAACAAAAGTAATAAAGGTTGAGAACCAAATTAGACATTTTACTTTGTTTTTATTTTTATTCATTAACTAAAAAATGTTACACATTGTTGTCGAACTCGAGGATAATTAGAGGTTAAATTTATTTTTAGTTTCTATATTAAATAAGCTTCTCGTCCTATAAATATAATTTTATATTTTAGGAGATGATTTGGGAACTTGACCCTTTATAGACTAATTTTTGCATAAACAATGAATTAAACAATGCTAGTAAGAATATAGTATGCTAATACATCTACATTCCGATTATATTATTCAATGTGGCATGCCATTTAGCGATACTTTCATCTTTATGTTATTTGCTTTGGTCTATAAAAAAAATGGAAACAAGCTCTTGATAATTGGAGCACTTCTTCTTTTTATCAGGCACACGTTTCATTTTAGGGCATGAGTATAAACCATTATTATAATAAGATTTATGCTGTTTATGATATGTAATTTGCATTTTAATATTTTTTTACATAATAATACTTGTATTAATAATAAAATAATTATCCTCCTTTTTTCTTCTAATTTTGCAGGCCTTTCAACTATTGATTTCACAAATTGACTAAAATAATAGTAAGAATAAGCTCAATAATACAATGCTTATTCAGTGATGCTTGGGACACCAATATCATTTTTTTATAAATACTATTATTAATATATATTATGCTAGTATGGCAAGAAAAATCTCCTTTATTTTAGCATTTCCACTTTCCGTTTTGTTATTAACTAGTTTTTTACTCCACTACTATATTAGGTGGGATAGTAACAATAATTTGGAGGTTCCAATGTGGAACTTCGTTGTTTTATTATTTGAAGTGGAAATGTAAAAAAAGAATCGCTAATATAGATGCTTCAAGTCGTAGAACTTCCTTTGATGGATTTCGGCCCTTTTATGACTTAGACTCCAATCTATTATTAGTTTTTAATGTTTCTGTTTAGATCACTTATGAAGTAACATAAGGTTTAAGGTTTTTGCAATTTTTGGTTGTATGCTTCTCCACTTACATGATTACATTATTGAGAGAATGAAGTTATTTGTTTGGTCTGAAGTTGTTATATGGCTATAGGTAATTAATCTTATCGATTTTGCCTCAATTAAATTCACTCCCCATAATTTTTATTCATATTAATAAAATGAGAATACCACAGTGATTGGTTTTTTGCTGAATTTAACTAACGATGCGTATTATAGATGCCCTAATAGTGTAGGAATTTGAATCCTTGTACTAGTGGGGATGTTTCTCATATATAATGGGTTCCTTGCATTGGTACGGGATAGTTGAAAGATCCACTCCCAGAGTACTATAAGGTCTATTTGTTATTTTTCTGCTTAGCCCATCAATTATGTCATTACAATTGTCATAACATAGATGTCATTACCTCTTTTCTATCATTTAGGGGATTCTATGCCATTTGTTATGGTAGTAATTATGTGTCTATTAGTTGTGCTTACATATTATTTTTAGATGATTATGATGATAATGTAGTTATATTAGTTAGTATTATAATGTTATCTATTGCATATAAGAGAGAATTTGGTCTTAAAAATGAATGTTCCAAGTTAGTGTTGTATGGGATAGAATGACCTGAATGAAGATCAATTACATTAATTGCCCTATAGAGTAGCAGTAATTCAAGAACAAAACTGTAAAATTTTTACATTTTTACACACATCTTGAAATTTTTCGAAAAAATTTTCAAAAAGGAAAATATATCTTCTCTTGTTCACATACAGTAGTAAAACATTATATTTATTTTAGAAGAGCATTCTTAGGAAATTGTATTAACTTATTGAACAATAACCATGACTACAAATGAAACCATAATTCGAATAGCTCTTGTAAAATAATGCTTTACTATCTACAAGATATCAGTCGAGGAATTGAAGCAAATGTATATTTCCCACAATACAAATAACATATTGGAAATATTTCAATTTTACCAATATTAGAGAGATTGATACCGCAACTCCACTACCAAAATTCCTTTGATTTTACATATAAACATGAGATTATATCTTCTTTTAACCTCATTCATAACATATTTTTAATTACATTAATTTTTAATTAAAAATAACTATAAGTTAAGATATTTGTAAAATATGTAGTTACATAGTACTAGATTAGGATATTTGATTGCTAAAGTAGATATCTCAATGATGTTTGATCTAGGATGAGTAATAACAACACTTTCATGATGCATTTGAAGATTTATACATTATTAGGTTCTTCATCTTTACATTCAGACACGACACAATGCTCATTTAACCTTGGTGTAAGTGGTGTCCTTCGAGAAGATGAAGTCATAGTTTTCCTACTAGTCATTATCACTAGTAGCATCATATTCTATCTATCACTAGTCAAAGTTATTTATCATGGTCTTGTGAGATATTAAAAAAAAAACAGTAGGGGCACCTGAAGGAATTAGAGCTGGTTACACTCCTATTGATGAGAGGGCTGAAAAGGTAGTGTGGGTGCTGATATTGATATTAGGGGGTGTTGGTTGGGAACAAGATGATTGGCCACGAGTGGCTATAGATCAAGCATTGGAGGTGAAGGGGCACCAATACGTATCAATTGATGGTTCAAAAAATGATGCTTTTGGAATTACTCATTCTGAGTTCCTTGTTGCATATTTGAATTGTTATTAAAAAAAAGGAGGCAAACAAGTGAAATCTTCATCTAGCTCCATTTCTTCTTCTTCTTCATCCCTTTTGAAAAATTTGACGAAAACTATAGTTTTCAGCAGCTGAGTTACCCAACCCTAGCCACTTCTCCCTCTTAGTTTGTAGTGATAACTCCCTAAAATCCCTTACTTTGACAGCAATAAAGCCAAGTTTCTGCTAGACAAAATGGAGGTAATGAGTAGTAAATCTGTTTTTTTTCCTTACTCTATAAAGTTATTGGTATTTTGATTTCCGCTATTCCAATGTTATCTTTCAGATAGATAGAACATCAAATGCAAATATACTCAAAGAGGTAGAAGAAATTCATGAGACTACAGCAGTGCACGAAATGCATAGGGTGAAGGTTTTTTTTTGGTAGAATAAGGAAAGAAAAGAATACTATCATAGTATTCTAATATTATGGTAATGTTTTTATTTGGTTGAGTATAATATTTTGGAATCCTATTCATCACTAATAGGAAACTCAAAAGCTTCCTACTCATATACCATCTCCTGATAACAAGTATGTTCTTCTCCATTGAAAACTATGTATATAATGATATTGTGGTATTAATATTGTACGTAACATATATTGAATCTTTCATTTTTTTTTCCAGGGCCTACTTTATGTTACTTATGCACTACACCATGGCACTTACTTCTAACAAGATAAATGGTATCTAGTCCAATATAGTCAGTGAACACAATTCCTCTAATTTATCTCACCTCCCGATTTCATCCCCTCCATGGCTGTGTATTTCCTTTTCTTCTATTTTTTAAAAATTTTTCAAAGATGTATTTAATTAAAAAATATTTCTTGACAAGAATGCTACTATTTGAATGTAATCTTTAACAGGAGGATTGAAGTAAAAAAAAATGAAAGATTGATCATAAGAATAAAAAGTAAATGTTTAAGATGAAATTAACAAAGGTAATAAAGGCTGAGGAATAAATCAATCATTTTACTTTGTTTTTATTCTCATTTATTAATTAAAAATATTGCACATTATTGTTGTACTAGTAGTTTTTTTTATTGATTTAGGAATAATAAATAAATAAGGAGGATAATTAGATGTTAAATTTATTTTTAGTTTTTTATTAAATAAGTTTCACATCCTATAAATATGATTTTTTATTTTTAGGAGTCGTTTTAGGAACTTAGCCCTTTATAGACTAATTTTTACTTAAATAATGAATTAAACAATCACTCACAAATAAAAATATAATATGGTAGCAAATCATCATTTTGATTATATCATTGAACGTGGCATAGCATTTAGCAATGCTTTTATTCTTTATGATATTTGCTTTGGTCCATAAAAAGCATGTAGGAGACAAGCTCTTGGTGATTGAAGCACCTCTTCTTTTTATCAGACACACATTATATTTTAGAGTGGAGCTCATACTAAATTGGGGTTGTCCTTATTGGAGTAGGAGTAGGAACATCAAGACTTATGTTGTTTATGATATGTAATTTACATTTCAATATCTTTTACATAATGATGCTTGTATTAATAACAAAATAATAATAGTTTTTTTTAATTTTGTAGATCATTCAACTATTTATTTCACATATTTGCTAGAATAATCATAAGAATAAGCTCAAAATACAATACTTATTCGATGGTGCTTCGGGACACCAATATATATATTTTTTATAAATACTATTACTAACATGTATTATACTGGTATGGCATTGAAAATATCATTTATGTTGATATTTTCACTTTCTATTTTACTATTAACTCCACTATTATATTGGGAGGGATAGTAGCAATGATTTGGAGGTTCCAATGTGGAACTCCATTATTCTTATTTGAAGTGGAAAATTGATTTTTTTTTAAATGCTAATATAGATAGTTCAAGCACTAGAACTTCCTTTGATTGATTTCAGGCTTTTTATGGCTAGACTCCAGTCTATTATTAGCTTTTAAAGTTTTTGTTTTAGATCACCTATGAAGTAACATTTGATTTTAGTTTTTTGCAATTCCTTACTATATGCTTCTCTACTTACATGATCACATTGTTGGAAGAAGGAAGGTATTTATTTGGTTAGTATTTATTATCATATTATTGCAGGTAATTAATCTTATCAATTTTGTCATAATTAAATTCACTCATCAGAATTTTGATCTCATACTAATAAAATGAAAAACCATAATATTATTGTTTTGGGAATAAATTTGAATGGCAATGTATATTATGGTTATCCGAACACTGTAGAGATTGGAATCCTTACAGTAGTATAGATATTTCTCATATATGATAGAGTTACTTGCATTGATACAAGCATAGTTGAAAAACCCACTCCTCAATGACTATAAGGTAGACTTGTTATTTTGCTACCAGTTTATTAGTTATTTTACTACAATTATCATAACATGGATGTCACTACCTCTTTTATGTTGTTTATGCGGTTTTATGTTATTTATTATGGTAGTTATTATGTGTATAGTAGTAGTATTTATGTATTATTTCTATATGGGGATGATGATATGTAGTTGTATTAGTTGGTATTATAGTATTATCCACTACATGCTACAAAGAATTTGATCTTGAAAAATGAATGCTTCAAGTTAGTTTTGTATTGAATAGAATGACTTGAATGAAGATCAGTCACATAGACTACCCATAAAGTAACAATAACTCAAGAATAAAACTATTAAAATCTTGCATTTTCCTCACACCTTGAAAATTTTCGGAAAATTTATCAAAAAGAAAATAATTCCTTCTCTCATTCACATATAATAGTAAAATATTACTTTTTTTTCGAGGGGAGTGTTTTTAGGAAATTATTCATTTGTTTAATAGTAATTATGACTACAAACGAAATTACGCTTGGACTACCTCCTACAAAATCATGCTTTACTACCTAGAATGTATTAGTAGGAGAATTGAAGGAAATATATAATTCCCGCAATACAAATGACTTATTAGAAAAGGTTCAATTTTACCAATATATGAGAGATTGAGACCACAACTTTGCTGCCAAACTTCCTTTGATTTTACATATAAAAATGAGATTATATCTTCTTTTAACCTCATTAATAATATATTTTTAGTTACATTAATTTTTAATTAAAAAATAACTATCAATTAATATACTTATAAAATATGTAGGTACACATTTGTAACTACATATTTTTATACTAGACTAGGATACTTGATTACTAAAGTAGATATTTTAATGATGTCTGACCTAGAATGAGCAATAATGACACTTGCATGGAGTATTTGAAGACTTATGCATTATTAGATTCTTCATTTTTACATGATACGGCACACTACTTATTTAACCTTGGTATAAATGGTGTTTCTTGGAGAAAATGAAGCCATAGTTTTCCCACTGGTCATTATGAGAATACTTGTCAAAGTTATTTATCATGGTTTTGTGAGATATAAGAAGAATAGTGTGCATATGAAGGTATTAGAGTTGGCTACCCTCCTATTAATGAGAGGGCTATTGAGGTAATGTATGTGCTGATATTGATATTAGAGTGGTTTTGTACAATTTAGCTGTTGAATCATAGAATTAGGGTGAGAAGTTAATTTAAGGGAATAGGACTAAAAACCAACTTATTGAGGGGGAGAAACCATTAATTTTGTAACCTTAAGCTGGTGTCATATTAGAGCCATTAGCCGGACGAAGCTTACACTAATCGAGGATGACCCTGTCAACCGAGCGAATTCTAGAGAATGAGAAATAAAAGGCTATATGTTTCTTTTGCCATAATAGAATCAACATAATATTTCTTTTATTGATGAAATGATGATGATAGTACGGATAATACATTAATTTAAAGCTATTTTCAGGCTTTTTATAGTGTTATGCTCTACTTACTTAAATAAGAAAAAAAGTCAAAACTCCTAAATTTATAATTAATAATATTGGCACCACCAAATATGGATATTTTTAATTTTATAATATATCTCTAAAAAATTATATCAATTGAACTAAAAAATCATGGTTCATTTTGTACTTTGAAGTGGGGGTCTTCATAGAGATCAAGGTGGCAGATATGGAGCCATCGGAGATCTAGATCTAAACAATGGGGGTCAAGGAATACAAGGAGAAGAGTTTTATGAAAAAAAAAAATCCTAGCAAAAGTGAAAATCATTGTGTTTTTTCACTTTTTGCAATAATTTAGAGTTTATCAACTCTTTTAACCTAAACAGTAACACTAAAAAAATAAGTAAAAAGTTATTAATGAAATAATTTTAGTGGAATCATACCTATTTAGTTTCGGTGTCTCTTCATGCATATTTTTCTTTTCAGTTCATGCGTTCCTATTGCGACCCAAAAAGCAGGATCACTAGGATCATTGTACGCTTCATGTGACAGGAATAAATGATAGATAGGTGTTAACAATTAAGTTAGCCCATGAAATGATTTGGCAAAGATTCCACCTGCCACCCGAATCTCAAGAGACAAGCAAAGACAACGCATGTTTTGACGAGGTGTGGGTGTGGGGTTTGAATTTTCAAATATGCAACTTGCGGTTCCCCCTGCTCTCAATCTAAACTTATATTTATTTTTATTTTCTTCCCCTAAATTATTTATTACGGGAAACGGCCACAAAAAGTACAATGGTCGGTGGATACGCGGATCTTCACGGACGGCCGAGATTACATCTCCTGTTCAATCATAACCCTGCCTTTAATGTTTTATTATTATTATTATTATTATTATTATTGATGTAGTTGATGAATTTAGGTAAATGATAACGTAATTAATTAATAGAATAGAATTAATTGAAATTATGGGGAGAGGAGATCTCGGGCCAAATTTCCAGCGGTGCCCCCGCCCTCTTGTTTTGTCTATTGTTAGCGGCATAGTTTTTAAAACCGGACCGGGCCGGGAACCGGTGTAGGCATGGGTTCATGGGTTCATGGGTCGGACCGGGGGTTCAATGGGTTGAACCGCATGTTTAAAAAATAATATTAATAATATAATATTACTAATAAATTTACATAATATCATAATTTGAATATAATTTATAACAGAAATCATTAATATAACCATTATATTAAACAAAAGTT